>VXAC01001160.1:0-113943 GCA_013399225.1 Rhipidura dahli
AATGAATATCAGTATTTTAGCATAGATATGCATATAGTGCAGAGCACCACAGGGCCTCCAAAGGGAATGAAAACAAAATTGACTTCTTTGGACTTTCCTAGAGCTATGTCTTTTTCCCTGTACTATTCAAGTCTTGCACAAGCTGAAAGGCATATGGGCCAACAATTATGTGTATGATTGATTTGCCTGTAAGCTGTTAGCTTAGGTCTTTAGAAAAATTTGGACAAGGAAAAAATGTAGACTGAGACTGGGGGATCTTATTTTTTAAAAAGTTTTCCTGTTTCTTTATTTCTGGTATAATTGTTAGGTATACAGCAGTGCTTGATTTACTGTTGCTCTTTGAAGCTAAGGTTTTACCATATTTCACTTAATTCAGTAAGTAGTAAAATACAAAACTGAATACCAAGATTTAAGCTCTCTTCCTTAGGGAAGGAATTGAGAAATTTTAACCTAAGTTGGTAGTGAAGTTTCAAAATCAATCTTTTCATGACCAGGAGTGTAAAAGAATTACATAACTCATGACTAATGTATAACAAGCCTCCACTCCATTTTTGATCTCATATACTGATAACCAGTATATGAGTAGGTAAAGACAGTAGGTAACTTGGAATCAAAGTTAATATTAAAATGTAATTCAGCTATAAGCAAAAAAAAAAATCTGTATTGGTCCAAAAAATTTTACTAAGCATGTTAGGAAATATGACTTTAGAATCAGATTTGGAGTAGGTAATCTGTTTAAAACCAGAATAAAAGGAAAACCTAAGAAATACATGGTAAGATGAAAGTGAAATATGTCTCTGACCTATGAACACAACACCTTCTAGCTTGATACTGGCACTGTGAAGAATTACCAGTCCAGGCTAATTTACTTCTAAAGTAGAAAGTACTTGTGAGGAAAATGCTACACTAGAACTCTTCCAGTTGTAGATCTAATTATTCACATCACTTTCATGATCTGCTTACATTCTTGATCAATCAAACTATATTTTGTTATCCTACAAAGAGTATACAGTTCCTAAACATCCCACTGCATTTGCATGTGTGTCTAGAACTGCTGTGCTGGACATTCATGATGTTCAAAATGAATATTGAAGACAAAAACTCATGCTGAAATATTTTTTAAAATATATTAATGATTTTTTTTGTTATCCAAAGAGTTACTGTCTTCATGTGAGTAATGGCAAAAAAGAATAATTTTCTTGTTAGTTGACAGCATAGCAAAAAGAGTGAATGAAAAACTGAAGTCTGTAAATTTCATAAGCAGCAACAGAACAAAGATGCATGCATTAGAATAAAGAATATACACTCTTTATTCTTGATTCTGTGTCTTTAAAGAAAATATATTTTTATTTCTTAAATACTGTTTGAATTTGCCTCATTCTAGATATCTTGACAATAGCAGGTTAAATTTCTAAAGAGAAACACTCTCTAGGCTTTAGGATATGACTGATTGTACTTCTTCAAGTCATTCATTACGCTGAAATTGTGCCTCCACCATAAGAATATTTTCTCCTACATAATTTAGGTAAAATTCACAGATTCACAGAATACTCTGATTTGGAAAGGACCCACAAAGATCACCTAGTCCAGCTCTTAAATAAATGATCTAAATGAGGATTGAACCACAATCTTCATGTTATTAGCATTCCAAACAAACTGAACTGAAATTTTTTAAAATAGTGGATGTATGGAATAAGTAAGTTAATACAAAAGTTGACATTTTCTATGAATGGTCTGACAGTAGAATTAAAAAAAAATGTATTTTTAATTTTTTTTAAACCTAGTGAGACTATATTTCAGAGAAAAAAATGTATGAAGAGAAATGAGGTGTGTTTTCTTGCACCACATGCAGCTTTCTGCAGCATGATGTAGATTCCAACTACAGGGCATATAGTTTTAGATCCAGTCCCAGCTATCTATAGCATTTATTAGATCCATATGTAAACACTCAAAAAGAAAACTGACAAGATTCAAGAAAAACTGCCAAGTTATGTAAGACTCAAAATAACAAACTTTATAATTAAGGCTCAGATTGTCCCTTGCTATTGAATTTCTGCAATGGAAGGACTTGGGGGAAGGAAAGAATACAAATATTCACATATATGAGCTCCACACAAGGACCAGAGAAACAGTAATCTCAGCAGATGCTCCATCTGAAAGATTTTCTCTGACATTCCTGATACCTAAAAGGAGCGGGGAGGGGAAGGGACATGGTGCTGATTTCCTTCTTCTTTTTGCTGACAATGTACTCATTGACAAAGTATACTAGATAAATGAGAGGAACTTTCTTAGCTTACTTCCACTGTGGGAAACCTCTACATATTAAACCAGAAGCCTTTTTGTATTCTAGCATATTCATTTTCTTACTAGCTCCATCTTTCTTCCAGAGAATAATTTTCTTGAGCTCTGTTCCCAGGTCTGACTTCCTCTGTTTGTGAATGCTTGCTGCAGGCTCATAAAGAAACTGCCTTCCCCAGAACATGGCAGACCACCACTTGTCAATATGAATCTTTCCCATCACAAATGGCACCCCCTATAAGATTCTCAGGACAGATATGACTTTTTTTCCCCAGTTAATAGACACTTTACATATTGTGGGTGCATTCTACCTCCAATAAACCTTATAATAATTATTTACAGTTATAGTAAAGAGAATGATAGCTAATGGATGTAAGAAGGAAAAAATCTGTCAGTAGCTCCCTTTCTTCCACAGGGATTTAGATGTTGCACTGACCTTTGTTGTCAATGCTGAACAGTATAGCAAGGTGACTGTTCTCCATTGCATGGTATCTGAAACCATTTATAATTTTAAACATTAAAATTAGCATCTTGCATTTCAAAATCCACCTGAATGGATTCCACAGTTTTGATGAAAATGTTTAGACCCAACAACTTCTCATTTAAATCCCACATCCGTCATGACAACAGTAGGTCTGACAGAAATTAAAGAAAAGATAAGCTAAAAGAAAATATTTTCTTCTGAGCTTTATGGTTTAGGTTACCTCACCCTCCAGCCCCGGAGGCAACTGCATATCTGTTTCATCTGTCCCAGCAGTCTGTCTTATATGTCATTCTTGAACACACAAGGAAATATTAAACAGAGTATTTTTCTTTAATGTGTTATATTTCAACAGTGTTTGCTGTAATGGGATTTAAGCAGCTTATTTTCTGAAACACATTGCTCAAAGTTGTGAGGTTTTTTTATGATTGTTTTTAATTCACAATCAAGGCACCATGCTCTCAGCAGATATCTGGGGTCAATGCTCTGTTGCTAGGCAGTGGGGATTTAGAAGCTTTTTATCATTCTGAATTATAGGAAACATTGTGGTATAGGCTGAAATTTGAGACCAGGGAATCAGTCCCATCATTCCTTCTGCTCCATTGTATTGTTGCCTTCTTGCAACACTATGCAAATTTTTGTGTTTTGGAAACATCTTCATACTGTTGTCAGACAGGATGCACAGCTAAGCACTATTAACCCAAAAATTAGTACTATGAAATTAAAATTTCAGGTGTTTTTGGCAATTCAAGTTATGTACTTTAGAAACAAAATAAAGTTCCTTACTGTTATGGATGAACAGAGGCAGAAAAAAGGGTGTACTGGGCATCTTCATCTGCTTTCTCTTGAACTTCCTTTCTCAGCTTCATGGATCAGGGGAGTACTGCTCACTTGGGATGACCAGAGATAGCTACAGGTCTTGAAGCTGTTTATTTCAGGAACCAGTTATTGAACTCCCTTTTTAAACCGCAGAATTTGCATTGATCAGACAGGTTTCCTCTGTATTCAGGAAAATGTGAGCATCATTATTTGAAAGCTAATAGTCAATAGTTAATCACCTAGGTGGTGAAAAATTAGCAACCTGTCAGATATCTGTATCCACAGTGCATGTTATGTGGTATTCAGCTGGCAAAGGTCTAAAAGGCTTACTACTCAGGGATGGATAATTCTGCCATCCAATGTAATATCTTAATATTTACTAAACACATCCCCCCATAGCTATTACCATGGACAAAGATTTCCTTATATCATATTCTGAGAATAAAAGCAATATAAGAGGTCTTATTTAGTGATGTGGCATTCCTGTCCCTGTGGTTTCATGGCAGATCCAAAGCTTCTCCTTCAGAAGTGTGGACAGTGTATTGAGGAGAGAAATTGAATCTTGTTCAGTGGATGCTGTTGCATGTGCAGACATGCACTGTGGTGATATATTGGGCAGATTTTCGTTTGAGTTTTTTAGAGCCTGTGTGTATGTTGCAAACATGACTGAGAGGCTGGTGTTTGCCTTTCAAGTTGTCTCATGGATGTACCATTATGTGTCCCAGGAAATACCTTTCTTCTTCATCTGTCTGTTGGAAATGTATAGGTGTGGACAACTCAATAGCAAGAGGTAAGATGAAATTGAACTTGTTTTGTCTTATGTGGCAAGATACTTCATGGTTTCTTGATAGGGTTACATGTAAACACATAATGTCAACACAGCAGCAACCTCAGAGTGTATAAATTTGCTATCAAATTAGGGTCACAAGTGGGTCATAGAAACATAGAAGTGTTTAGGTTGGAAAAGACCTTTAATGTCATTGAGCTTACTGTGTGCACAAGCATTTAGGCAGGATAGAGTTACACTATCAGAATCAAAATGAAACATGAGAGAGCAAGGAATTAGCAATTTGAATTGGAAGTATGGTGAGAACAGTTTTGAAATATCTATTCAAAATTGAATCATGGAATGATTTGGATTGGAACAAAACCTAAAAATTCATCTAGTTCCAAACGCCGTTCCATGGGCAGGGACACCTTCCACTAGACCAGGCTGCTCGAAACCCCAACTACTTGCTGGTGAAGACCAAGTCAAAGAAGTCTTAGAGTACCTCAGCCTTCATCATATCCCAGGTAGCACGGTCTCCTGTTTCCTTCTGGAGAGATCCCACACTTTTCCAAGTCTTTCTTTTATTACAGACATACCTATACTAGCTTTTCTTGTTGTCCTTGACATGCCTGGTCAGGTTTTAATTCTATCAGGGCTTCCGCTTTCCTCACCTGATCCCTGGCTGCTCAGACAATTTCTCTGTTTTCCTCCCAGGCTACCTGTCCTTCTTTCCACTCTCTGTAGGGATGCACCAACCCAAATCTTACAGTTAATCACTGATTCTGAAGTATGGGTATGGATTTTTTTTTTAAAGCAGAAATTAAAATTCAAGAAAAAGTTGGAAAATACTATCTAGATATTATTATAAAACAGATTATTCAGATAAAGATGATACATATTGATTTGTAGTGAAACTAACTTTCTTATGTAAACAAGGCCCTAGACTGGAGTTTCAAAGCACTTAAGTCTCTAGAGCAAGGTATGTGCTGTTTACTAATAGTCTTTATATAAGCTAAAATAATTGAGTACTGATATTTGACTAGAGTTACTGAGATATCATAACATACATTTGAACAGGGAGAACAAACAAAATGAAGATGAATGTTAAACAAACATGATAGATCCTCCAAAACCATCAAGTTTTAGCTTAGAAAAGCATCTGCTTTCTATTTTTTTCATTTTTCAAGTTGATTATATGTGTGTGTATATATATATCTATATATACACATAAAACATAGGTTTGTTCTTCTGCTTTTCCCTCTTCTACAGCAGAAAGAGCAGCTGTCATTTGTCATAAAATCATGTAATGGTTTGAGTTGGACAGGGATGTTTTTGATTATTTCTTACTGAGACCCAAAGCCTTGGGCAGAGATACCTTCCACTAGACCAGGTTGTTTCAAGTCCCATCCAACCTGGCCTTGAACACTCCCATGGATGGAGCATCCACAGCCTTTCTGGGAAACCTGTTCCAGTGTCTCACCACCCTCAGAGTACAGACTTTCTTCCTAAAAACTAGTCTGTTTCAATTTAGCAATCCCATTTATGAGTTATCTCATTTTCTTTTCATTGATGAGATTACATACAGGAACATGGATCAGCCAGTGTACATTACATATAAATATAGATGGGGAAATTTCTTATTCACTGGAATTGTGTTCTTTACCTCAATTTGTATACCAAGCAGTTATTTCTGCTACATGTGTATTATGCATTTTATTAAACCGATGTCCACTAATGAATTTTTACCACAACAGCAGATAAGTTGTTGGCAGAAAGGAAGCTTTGCAAGAAGTAATTTTCTCTTTTGTTTGTCCCACCCAGTTTCAATTTGCCTCATACAATAATTTTCATAAAACCTCAATAAAGAGCATGGTTATAATTCTTAATCAATTAATTGATAAAACTATTTCTGTAATTACAGGCAATTGTAATTCAGAGAATTGCAGCTTCAGGTAATTTCAAGCCTCCAGCTCTCCACGTGGACTAACATCCCAGGCCATCGCTGTCCCAGCCCTGTCCCCAGCCCTGTCCCCAGGGAGGTTGGGGCTGCCCCCTGGCATCCTGTACCTTGGCTGGAGCAGGGGAATGGAATGGACTACCTGGCCCTGCCCTGCCACCCTGGGCAGGCCCTGACACTGTTAGTCCCCAGGGAGACTCTATCCCACATAGCACTCTGACATGAGTGTTAACATGTCCTCATAAAATAACAGAAAACTTGTACACACAGTTAGAATTTTTTCTCAGTATATATCCTACACATTCTTTACTGGTGTTAGGCCAGCTTCCATTTATCCTGCTTACAATTAGCTCCTTTGACAAGTGTCATGTTTCTGCTGTTGGCAAACATGCAATGCCTCCAAAATGAAAAACAAAACCATACTGTCCCATGTCAAAAGTCCATAAAATTGGGCACTTGTAAGTTAAAATATGATACATAGACATTTTACAAAATATTACTTTTCCACATAGGGAATCAGACAGGAGGAAGCATGGGGAAGAAACCTGAGTAATTAAAATGGACATTGTTTTCTGATTCATATTTCCGCTGTAGGACTGAATTTCTTACCTTGATGGAGATAACATCAGTTCTCATGCTTAAATAAAAGTCTAAGGGAGAGAATCAGTGTAGCACATACTAAGCTCTTTAACAGACAGTTTCTCCATGCCTCTGAAGCCCCATTATAGCCCTTGATGTTAAAGCTATTTCCAGATATATAATTCTATTACAGTGAGAGGAAGGGCAAAAAGACTACCAGGGGAAAAAAATCTTATCTGTAGAGCCAGCATATGTTCCCAACATACCCCCTCCCTATTTCTTTATTTACTATGTTCTCTGTGTTTTTAGATGAGAATCCTGGTTGCTTTGATATTGCAAATTTAGTTGTTTTCTTTTTGTCCCTGCCAGCAGAATATTTTTTTGTCAAATTTCTTCATTCCTTTTCCATATTCTTTTCATGACTTGAATGTGATGAACATTGCCAGCCCCATTAGAAAAAAAAAAAAAAAGTAAATTTTCAGAAGAAGGTTCTCAGTAGAGTAGAATATTTTAAGTTTGAAATCCATAAAACCTTGAATTTATCAAGAGAATTTACTGATCACTTGTTCTTTAAATATATTAATTTGTGCTTCTGCATAAATTTCCTCTACATTATTAATTTCATTCTTCTGATTTTGTATTTATCTCTGTGTTATGAATAAGGTCAAAGTCCTTTTTGCCAATCTATAAAAGTTTTCTAAATTTAAATCAATTTTTGTTTTAAAACTACTGCAGTCTTTCTCATTAATATAACTCTTCCTGTTTAGGTTGTTAGTGATCTGTGTTTAGCTCAGCTATTGCATGGTTGCACAATGCAGTATTTTCTCTCTCTTTTAACTGAATGATCTATAAAGCTAACCAATAGCATGCAAACTGCAAATATATCAATTTTATGGAGCAGATATCACAATATTAAGTATTAGTGAATACTGTAGGTATCAGTTCTACTGTTTCTGCTTGCAAGCAGACCTGAAATATTTCACTGCCCATTGACTTTAAAGCAGAAAGGTTTCTGCACTCAGATGAAAACACTTCAAAATTTGAGTTAATAAAATATTAATAATTTTTCTTTTCTTGCTATTAGATGAACTCTTACAGGTCAGATCTACAAGTTACGTAATCTAAAGGCTGTCTTTTCCCAGGCAACTAGCAATAGAACAACGAAAAATGGCCTCAAATTGAACCAGGGAGGTTCAGGTTGGATATCAGGGGAAAATTTCTTTCCACTGAAAGAGTGGTTATTGGAGCACTGGAACAGTGTTCCCAGGGAAGTGATGGACTCACCATCTGTGGAGGTGTTCAGAAAATGAGCAGATGTGGCACTTTGTCATACAGTTTAGTGAGCATGGTGCTATTCCATCAACAATTGTACTTGCTGATCTTGCAGGTCTTTTCTAACACTAATAATTCTGGGATTCTAAAGTGCATTTTTTGACTTGGGTGAAACACTGTTTATCTGTATCAGGAAAAGATTTTCCTCCTATCTTTGGGCATTCCCATACAGCCAGAACTGTCAGATTCCTCAAGAATTTTGGAGCAATTACTTCTCTTTCTTGACTCTGGTATTTCTCTTTAATCATGTCCTTGCTCCTCTGTAGTATGTCAGTAGGATGTCTTCTGCAGCAGTTATCCAGTCTTCCCAGGGAACAGTCACAAATCCCTTTTCCTGCAGTTTTTATGACCTGGACTTGAATCACAGAATCACAGAATGGTTCAGATTGGAAGAAATATCTTGAGATCTTGTAGTACAACTCGCCCCTGCTCAAGCAGGGCCACCTAAGGCAGGCTACCCAGGGCCCTATCCAGTTGGATTTGAATATCCCCATGAATGGAGACTCCGTAACCTCTCTGGGCAGCCAGTTCCAGCAATTTTTACTGTGAATGTTTTACACTCTCACAATGACTTTTTTTCTTGTGTTCAGATGAATTTTCATGTTTTCTAATTTGTTGTTATTGCCCTTAGTTCTGCCCCTGTTCATCATTGGCTCAGTTTTCATTCCTTGCAGTTGGGTATGTGTACATATTGATAAGCTCCCCCAATCCCTTCTCTTCTTCATCCTGAACAGTGCCAGATCTCCCAGTCTCTTCTTCTATGAAAAACATTCGAGGCACTTAATCATCTTCATGGCTTTTTATTAGTTTGTTGATTTTCTTCTCAACAGTTATAGCCCATCTGAAAAAAACCCCCAAATATTTCTTACTTGTTTGCTTTTTGGAATCAAAACTTTAAAAAACTTTTTTTTTCCCCTATAGTTGTTTTCTTATTTTTTTCTTTTAAGTTTGTAATAAAACCCTTGTAAAAGACAATTATTTGCAGGAAAGAATGTTAACAGTAGTACAGGTAAAACACTGTCCAGAGATACATACTACATAACTGCTGCTTGATTTTAGTTAAAAACCAAAATTGTGTTTCATTCACATGAATGACTTAATAAACCTTCTTCCATCAAATGTCATATTATTATTTTTATCAGTGGCAAAAAAATTATTAGATTGATAACTTTAGATTACTTTAAGATGTTGCACAGCTAAAGGCATTCTTCAGGAAAAAAAAAAATGAATGAAAGCATTGCAAAAGCCTCAAAGAATGCTTTTTCTTCCATGAAACTGCCCAGTCTTGTTAAACTCTTGTAATTTAATTAAAACTATCATTCAAATATGCTATCTTTCCATGGAGTTAAGAAGATGGAAGATACTTTTCTTTTTTTTCTTTTTTTTTGGATCTCTTTTCTTCAGAATTAACTACTGTGCTGGGAGTTTGCTGATCAGATAACTGAGCAGTGTGCCTAGTGATGGTGAGATAAGCACTATGGGATTCATTAGGGATGTACTGTATTTCTGCTGCAAAAGCTTTTATAGCATGTCTTGAAATACAGTGGCATCCAGAATACAACAGGCACTGCCAGACTTCCATAGATTTTGAGAACCCTGTGAGCTGTGAGTTGGCCATGTTCTGCTCAGACTGGCCCTCGAGGACAGCCTGTTCTGCACAGTGGAAGGCCCATCACAGGTGGTTAGAAATTTGTAACAATGGGCTGATGCCAAAGTAGAATTATCAGACAAGAACAGCTGCAGGGTTCTGCAGGCAGTTTGCACAGATCCTCCTTGTTTCTTCATCAGGTTTGGGGCATTAAGAATTGCTCTCAGGCAAGAGCTTAGCATAGGAAATTGCACACTGACATTTAAGTTTACTTGTCAGAAATGGGTGATCTTGCCCTGTCAAAACAGGAGCATGTGCAATAATCATTAGGAGGAAATAACTCCTCTCCAGCTAAGCAGGCTTCCTAACACTTATTCTGCTGGAGGAAGGGTAACTACTGCAAACTCCATTCAGAAATGCACTGCCTTCTCTGAGGTAACTCATTGTAACAGGAGATGGACATAAATATCAGGTAACTGTCTCAGTGATTTCCTGGGGTCTTAGGAAAGACTTCAAGCAGTGAGATTCCACTGCCCATTTTTAGGAGAGGGGAGGGAAGGAAAATTGGCAGATGCTATGCAGGCTTTTAGGAACTGTGCTTCCTGCACATAATATATGGTATAATATCATATCTAACTCAGAATTAATAAAGAGAAGTACTTATTATTTGATAGCTTTAAAGTTTGTGCCTGTATAACCTGAGTGAAACAACTTTTAACTCTGTTCCCTAGATAATTTCTGGTTTTTTTAACCCTTGATTTTGAATTCCTCTAAAGGTACAACATTTCTTTCCAAAACTTTTTCTTCTCTCTGCTGTACAATTTTTCAGCTGCATGCACTGACCCGCTACTGTTTGGACTAAGACAATCTTCATAACTGCAGTTGTTCCAAGCTAGTGTTTCTTGTGGAATTTAAAAGAGACATAAATATACACTTCTATGTAATATCCATCACAGCTTCTATATCAGCACCACTCTCAGGCAGTCACTTCTTTCCTTCCACTCTACTACATGCTCAGAATTTCTTCATAGCTCTCTTGTTATGACTCCACTGGAAAGGTTCAGCAGCTGTCATGGCCAGTTCACAGTGCTATATAGGTTAAAGAACCTATTTAGCATATACATTGCTGTAGTCAAAATTATGTGCTTTCAGCATTTGATGCAAAACACCCCAAAGAATTCCCAGGAAAAATGAAGTCCTCACAGCAATAACTAACTGCTCATCAGAAACTGGCTTTTGGTATTCATAAAGAGTTTGAGGAAAATTGCTTCTCAGACTAGAATTGTCACAATTTTCCTTCTTTTGAAAGTTATCCTGTTTATGTTGATTGGGAGTAGGCACATGAACTATAATTTGCTTGCAGCAGACAAAAATTCACCTTTGATGAATTATGAAGTATTTAGAGTGAAACTGATCTAATGAGTGAAAATAAAATGAAGGAAAACCAGTGGTAATTAATTTTTGTCTATTTGTAACAGCAAAGCAAGATCATAACTCAGTTTGGAAACCACTTAGGTCTCTTGAAACAGGAGATTGTTTAATTGAGTCAACACTTCATTTTACTTTCACATTTTGCTTTCTAAGAACCCCAGTGGAGAATATTTACACCAAAGAAGATCCAAAAATTATTTGTGTGTTTTTCATATGCCTTTCACAGGACAATTCACAAAGGACCACCTAGGCCCAGACTCCTTTTTCTCTGACTGAATGAATGAGATCACACTCAATTCTGCTTGTACTGATCCTGGATAACTGGGAATTTAGTTCTTCCAGATGTTTACTGATTTTAAATCTCAAAGAATAAGAGTTCATGTAGATGTTGCCCAATATACTTAGACCACTCAGCCACTATACTATACTAAGCCACTTCCAGAGTTACTTTTTGAAAGACTTTTACAAAGTACAACTTCATTCTTGGTTGCTGTTACTTTATTGAGCAGTTATCTTATTGTTCATCTTTTATGGGGAGAGATTGATTACTACACTGTTAGTAACAAAATTTTCATAATATATGTAGGACTGATTAATCTTTTTGTCTCGAGGTGAAATACACTCAATCCTCTTAACAGCTTTCCAATATGCCACATTTACAAGGTGTTTTAGCATCCTCGCTCTTTTTCAGATTCTCCTTTATTTCCTTTCTTTTTTAATAGACTGAGGTAATGAAAACTAAACTCAAAATTCTATCTGAAATCTCACTAGTACAGAATAAGTGATTATTGTATTTTACTGCATCCTTGGAAGAGTGCTGTCTTTTTTTTTTTCCTGACAGAATCATGAGTTAGTAATTCTCATCCAATACACACTTCAGATCATGTCCTGCAGCACCACTGCTTGAATAGGTGAATGCACTGTCCATTCTGTTCCCCTTCCATAACTACATTTACCTCTATGAAAATTTTGTCACTATCAGACTCGAATGTGTTAAGATTCTCTGGTATTCTTAGAATATCTTTGCATTCTTCCACATTTCTGTGACATTTGCATATTTTGCAAGTGTATTGCCCAGTTCCTGCTCCAGTACTGAAAACAGTGGCCATGGGTCCTGGCAGTAGTTGAGTTCTGGATGGATTCCTGGAGAATTCTTCTTTGATGTGCCCCAAATATGAAATACCACTAACACTTTCAAGAGTAATCTTCCAACCATTTGTGTTCCCATTAATGGCAATAACACCTAAACCAAAAGTTCTCATCTCCATTACAGGAGATGTAATACAACATATTACAGGAAAATACTGTGTAGCAAAAACTGTGCTAAATCATTAGCTGTGCTAAATCATGTTTCTCCCTACATGCTAGTTCATTTTCCCTGTCAGGGAAGGAATTTAGATTAGTCTGTTCTGGCAAAACCATGTTAGATTTTTATATTGCCATGCTATCTTCTAGATATCTCATTGTAAATATTTTTTCAAAATATTTCAGTGGGCAAAAGTTAAGTTGACAGATCTATAATTCTCTGAGTTCTCATTTTCCCTTTTAAAGGATAAATTCTACATTTATTCTGTTCATCTGGGACCTTACTGGTCTTCCATGAATTTTCAAATACAATTGACTGGGGCTCAGAAATTGCTTTGGCTAGTTCTCAGATGTATTTTGTTAAGTTTTGCTAACTTGAACACATTGATCTTATTTAAATGTTATTTAACTTGCTCTTCTCTCCTTGTGGTTGGAATGCTACCTCTTCATTAAAATTAATTTTTAAAATTCTGCTCATAGTTAATCTTTCCAGTGAAGATCGAAGAAAAGAAACTCATCTTCAGCCTAACCTGTGACATTTGTTTTCCTTTTTCTTCCTGGCAGTGATGCTTTAAGTCCCTTTTTAATACTCTTCAGACTTATTTCTAAAACTTAGGTTGATGATTTTGCACCACCAATTTTTTCTTCTTTAATTCTCTTTTCTTGAGCTGCCCCCAGAGGTTGCATTTTTGTGTTCCTAGAGAGAGAAAAAAATGTAAAGCACCTATTTCTAGGGCTTTTTAAAATAAATATTAAAATTAAAAATATCATTTTTAGACCTTTAAATATTTTCCATTAAAAACAATGAACACTAGTATAGCAAAATTTTCTCAGAATGATAGAGTGACCTTTCATTGACTGTCTAGTAGCAGTCCATCTACCTCAGGGTTGAAAATCAGTCATCTAAAATGATTGTGTATATATACTCCCAGTTCCTTTGACTATCAGTTCCAGTGACACTTGAATATATATAGCTATCTCTTTCTGTTGTCACTTCCAATACCAGGAAAAATCCTGTTTGGTGTTCCCTATCCAAGTGCATTACAGAGCAGTTCAAGCTAGTATAGGAATGGATTAAATTTGTAGCACTCAGGCTGCACATTTTTCTTCACTGGAAAAAGGTTTCAGTATTTTCATCTCTGTCTTTGGAACATGTCATAATGAATTCTTGTACTACACCTTTCAAAAAGCTACTACTTGCTGTAAGTTGGTATCAGAGCTCCTGAGTAGCATTCACACACAGACACACACACACTGCTTCCTTCCTTCCTTCCTTCTTTCCTTCTTTCCTTCTTTCCTTCTTTCCTTCTTTCCTTCTTTCCTTCTTTCCTTTTTTCCTTCCTTCCTTCCTTCCTTCCTTCCTTCCTTCCTTCCTTCCTTCCTTCCTTCCTTCCTTCTTTCTTAGAAATATAAAATACTTTTCCAGAGATATTTCATAAAAGAAAATTTGTTTGTTTTATTTAAGTTTAATATTCAGATGCATGTTTCCCTTCACTGATAAGGTCTGTTCTTTACTCAGAATAGATATTTGCAGAAAATAATTAATGTCTCATATGGGATTTGACCACCTGTCTAGTAGATTTTTTTCTCATAGACTCAACTCTCGTGTTTTGATTTTGCTACTAATGAGAGTCTAAGAATATCTGGAGAAGATAATGAACTAGCCAAAACCCTTTTCTTCTGCATAAAACCAGCCCACTTGGCAGTAAAAGACTTCAAAGTGGAAAATGGAGGCAACAAATAATACAAATTGTACTCCCAGTAGTGAAAGAAACCTGTTTTACTCAGGTTAGTCTTAAAGAAATCCTTTGGTCAAAGTTCTTTACAATCAACCTGGATAAAGCAGCAAAAGGTCCATTTTGACTGAGGATACTTGCCTCAAAATATGCTACAAAGGGTGGCTTATTACTGTGTGAATTGCTTTAATACTGGCCAAAATAGATAAAAGAAATAGCTATGCATTACATGATGATCCTTGAAAACTGTCAACTGAAATTCAGAAATGCAGCAGGAAATTTGACAAAATAGGTAGTGTTCTTGGGTGGTAACATTTCCTAAGTCTGCTATTTATCAAGTGACTCGAGACATCAAAGAATAAAGATTATGTCAATTCACAGGAAAATGTGCCTAAGAGAAATTCAAATGCAACACAGACCTTCATGACTAACACAGACACAGACCTTTGCTTCGAAGATAAAAGTGCACGCTCTAAATGGGGAAAAAGAAGAGTTTGAGTGAAATATAGTGGCTCACAATTGGGTTTCATGTATTGCATGGATCTTAATTTTAGAAGAGACTAAGTATGTAAAATGTTTTGTTCTCTGAATTGACTCAGATGTTCTTTAGAGATATTTTTTAAAAATTATTGGCAAGTATATAATTTTTACAGTCTATCTGAGTATGTTCATACTGTTATCAACTGATAATAAGTTACTACAGCTTATAAACCCCAGTATGTTATTTACAGAGTTCGGTTGGTATAGGTACAGTCCAAAGATAATGCCAAAGGTCTTCTCCCAAGTACAATATGTCACTAGACTCCAGTGATTCAAATTGACAGCAGCAAAAATTACCTACAACCACTCAGAACCAATCAAAATCCCAGGCACAGAAATCAGAATTGCAAAAATATTCCTTTCGGGAAACTTATCAGAGTCCTTACTTAATTGAGATAATGTAAGACTGATAGATTTTGAAAAGTTGTTGTAAACTTTCTTGGAGAGTAAAATTTTATTGTCCATATGGAGGATCAGGAGGGAGTTTTAAGAATTGTATGTGTGAGACTCTGAGGGGTTCTTTTGAAATGTATTGTTGAAAAGACTGAGCACAAACTGAGGGGAATAACTTTGGTTAGTAGACTAAAGAGCACATCAGTTGCAATTAAATAAGAACAGTTCCATCTCATTGTGTTGAGTTTAAGCCTACAGTTGTTTTGCATGTATTCTAGTTTAAGTGGTTTGCTTTTTAAAATTTATTCTGTGGTGATTGGTAATTACAGGTCTGGTGTATGCAATGGCAGCTGGAAACTCTTCTCAGGCTTGTTGTGTCTGAAGGGTAGTTTTCTCCAGCTGCATATTAACATATGATCTCTGATTAAATTGTACCAAAAAGGATAAACACTGATCAAAGACATCTGTCGACACTTAAAAGGTCCTATATTTCTAAATTCATTTAACATTCAGTGTAATAACAGTAATAAAAATGAATTTGTGGGATATTCAACATTTTTTACATAGGTACTGCATTGTAATTTATTGTTAATTAATGGACATGTTATAGAAAATCCATACTGCAGTGATATTCTATATGCAAGAAACAACCATAAGACATTTGGTCTTTTGAGCTGGATACTTATTACAGGAGTCGTTGTAATGTAAATAAATTCTTTTGGGGCCATAAAAGACCTGAGTGCATGAATATGAATAACAGATGATTTAACTACCATAACATCCAGAACACGGCTGAAGAATACAAATACACTGCTTGCTTGACTCAGATGAGTTTTACCTAAGGAACACAAAACCCAGTGGATTCAGGACTGATGTACATGTATCAGGACAGACAAAAGCTGGAAATGGAAAAGATCCCAGGAGGATTATGGAAGGGTCTTTAGTCTTTTGACAAATCTTATAGAGTTCATTTTTGAACTGAAATGAAGAATGTTTGGCTTTCAAAGAAAGAAAAATGTCTGAGGTGTTACACATTACCATGTTCCACTCCAGCACATTGGGCAGGATGGTACATGTCTGAGGCATTCAGAACATCCAAAGAAATAATGTGACTAATCTAATCATTGCACTAGACTGCATTTTTTTTTATTCTGTGTTATGCAAGTATCCACCTGGCTTTGGATAGCTGCTGGAAACTGTTAAGCTTGTTTTTAGGAGAGTGAGATAGCATATAAATAAGATTAAGTTCCAGGGTAATCGGAGGAGCTGTAATGCTGTAGGGTACTCATTCCTTACATGGAGCAGCCTGACATGCTGTGCACCCAGTGACAGAACCTGAGGCACAATTTTCATGTAGCCAGTAGGAATTTACTTTTCCCACAGACCAGGATTTGTGTAAAATCATTTAAAGCCTCATGCTGTATTATTTTTTCGTTTCCTTTTTTTACCTTTCATTAAATAAATGCTGCTGTTTTACACGTTTGATGTTTTCAAATGCATATAATTATAATACACCTGGGCAGAGTTTGTGCCTTCCCTTGCTGCTACTGAGAGATCTGTGTCTGCAAATGACTGTCAGAGGCACAGACGTGTCTGGCAGAGACCTGAACCTGACATCAGAAACTCATTCTCAGTCAATCTAGAATACATAAGTGGTCTCCAGCCAGCAGGGGGTTGAGCATTTAGCTTTCTGAAATGGTGCTGGATTATTAAATAACACAAAGGACACAAGTTTTTTGACCTAATGGAGATTTTCTTTCTATTTAGTTCCTAAAACATCTTATATATTGTCTCTGTTGTGATTCAGACTAAACCCTGTTTGTCTACTTCTCTCTTCTTTATGGAGCAAATAATACTTTATTAAACTTTCAGCTTTTATTGGTGCTTACCAAGCACTCCTGCTTTGTTCACCCAAAGTGAAATATAACTGGTGATGTATTTCCAGATTATAAATACATAATAACCTGAATACTTGTTAGATAGCATGACCTTAATTTAATTCAAAGTTTAAGATCTGTTGTGATTTAGTAATTAGCTGAATTGGAATTCTGTGGTTTATGGTATCTATTCAGCCTCTGAACTGACTTACAACCCCTTGCGCCAATGAGATCAGTGCATTGAGTAAAACTGTTGTCATTATTCCTGGGGAATGGCAAAAAAAGCTCCCTGGTCAGATATTCAAATATATTAAACAATTGCTTCAAATAACTTTAGCATTTGCATCCAAATGAAAGTCTACAATCAAATGTATTCTGTGGCTCTGAAAGCTGCTGTAATAAGGCTCCCAGAG
The DNA here is from genome assembly GCA_013399225.1 of Rhipidura dahli. Lineage (NCBI taxonomy): Eukaryota > Metazoa > Chordata > Aves > Passeriformes > Rhipiduridae > Rhipidura > Rhipidura dahli. The sequence continues at coordinate 17,519 of VXAC01001160.1, forward strand.
AGATGTTGTGGGTCTCAGCTGGAAGTTATGTTGTCTGGCCAAGTGCCTTTCCTGAACCCTTTTCTCCCCAGATGTAATCCACCATCAGTGGTTGTGTTCTTAAAGTCATATAAAAGCAACAGGCCTGAGGGGTAGGCTCCCACATTCAGAATGATCTACTCAGATAATTATAACACAGATTCCTTTGACTGGGCTAAAACAGTTTGTCTTTTAAAAGAATATTGATAGGTAAAACAGCATTTGAACAGATTTTTTTGGAAGACAAACATAAGGTTGCTGTAAGTTCTTAGGTTTTGTCAGCTAACTGGGACATTCTAAGCAACACTTTTTTACAGGTTCTTTTGGTTTGGTGTGGTTTTTTTGGTGGTTTTTTTTTTTTTTTTTTTTTTTTTTTTTGTTTGGGTTTTTAATAAAAAAATGAAGTAATGAAGTTTCATCTGAAGAGAAAAATGCAACAGTATGGTAACAACAATGTACTGAGCTCTGCCTAGCTAAACAAAACTTTTTTTTCCTTACAGAATCTAAGGAAATGGATAATCTTCAAACTAAAAGCTTGACCCAAGGAAGGAGAACAAATCTGAGAATGTAGGAGTCATGACTGTTCCTTCAGACATGTGCCTCAACAGAGTAAGGCAGAAGAAAACTTGCTTGGTGTGAGAGCTACTCTGTCACATTTGGGGTTTATGAGCACAAAGATTAGTGTGCTGTCATGTTCTTCCAGGGCTAGGTCTTACAGCATTTTGGGAAGGATATTTTCTATGATTTAGATATTGGATACTGGGTTGAATGCTACAGATACAGGGACTGGGGGACAAGCTTGAATTGAATTGTGATAGGCAGACTGTAAAATGCTGTATTTGGAAAAATTGTTAGAAATCATTTTATATAGGCTTTTGGGCTGATGTAGAAACTTGCAAACTGTAGATTTTTGATTGCTAAAAGCACTTATACTTGGTCTAAATTTTGCCTGAATTACTTGCACATGCTGTCCTGGGCACATAGTCCAGTATTTGTTTCTGATTCTTCATATCTTTAATAATCAGTTATGCTTCTGAAAATATAGAATTTATTTTCCTAATAGGTAAAACAGATGTATTGCCAACAGGGTGCACTTTGAGTTTTGTCTGTCCTTGTCCAGAACTGCTGAGAGATATTTTGGGGACATATATACTGCTTTCCAGAAGCTTTAATTACAGGGTAGTTGGTTGGACAATTAATCTACTCTGAGATTCCTATATGTGGCATTTTCATCTCATGTGTCTGCTCTACATACAACTTGTTCCTTTGTTTTTGTACACTGGGCTTGTGCAAAAGATTGTTTTACTGGACCTCAAAAGTGTCACCAAGGGGCAGAATTTAAAAACACTATTACCTCAGAGGAAGCAGCTGTTTGTATTAGCTATGGTATAGCAGCTGAGAGCTTTGGATGGTCGTATGGCTAATTTATGGGTTATGTTGTTTAAAATACATGACTCATAGTGTCTTATGGGGTGCACCCGTTGATATAATGGCTTTGTAACTCATGTGGTGCTTGTAAGGAGAGTTCTGAAGTGTTGCAGTTCAGTCAGCTGCTGACCAGATGTATTATTGTCATTACTTTTGGCGTAATGTTGCAACAGATCTAATTTCTTTGTCTTACAAATATCTTAGCTCTTCCCACTTTGAGGAACTACATTGATGTTGGTGTGCGGGGCTGGTATAAACAGGAGGAAGTATCTCCTTTCATTTTGCTAATTCCATCTTTTACAATGATTATGTGCAGATCTATTCCACCCTCTTTTCTTCCAGCTAATTACCACTCTGACCTCCCCTCAGAATCTTGTTCATCTCCACTAAGAGGCAGCATCTTTGTTATTATAATCCAGAATGTCTGTAGCTGGAATAAATAGGAGAGTCATTCATCGATGGCACATAAATATTAAAAATGCTAAACCAATTGTTTTAAAATTTAAAAGAGTAATGATTCATTGAGATACATTATTAATAAGCATAAATTATTGAGTTGGCTTGCTAGTGGAGCTACAGTTTAAAGATGGCCTCATGGTCCCTTGAGGGTCTGTGGTCCTGTGTAGAAATGTGCTCTGCCAGCTGGCCAAACAGCAATATTGTGTCAGCTGAGAGCAGAGATACCTGTGCCAGGTTGGAGATCAAGTAGGAGGCAGCAGACTGCGTGTGCTTGCAAATGCACAGTGTACATGGGGAGCAAAACATGACAAAAAAACGTTATGCTTACTTTTGAGAAATTGAAAGGAAACCTAGTAATAGTAATTCCTTATTAATGGAAATGAAATGAACACAAACCAATCTTTTCAGTGTCTGTGCCTCTGTGTCTTTGGTTTTCTTTCCCCTTTCTGCCATGTAAATAGTTTTATGTATTTACTTACCTAACAATCCTCTTTTCCTTGATGCAGTTAAGCACTGAGAAATGACCTATGCTTTTACAGTGTTCTATTCATGAAACTAGCCTAAAATGTGCACTGCTTATGCAGTTTCTCCAAACAGTGTGGAATTTAAGGAAGAAATTCTATGCCAAATGAAGTCAATTGGATTGCTTGTTCTAATCGTGATGAAGTTGAGACTTTACCAAGAACTCTTTCCTTTCAGTAGTAAGAACTTACAGATTCACAGATTCACAGGATATTCTGAGGTGGAGGGGGCCCACAGGGATCATGGAGTCCAGCTTCTATGTAAATGGCCCATGCAGGGAGTAAACCCACAACCTTAGTGTTATTAGCACCATTACCACCATACTCTGACCAACTGAGCTAAGAGCTGTTGAAAAGGTGTTCATAGATCATGATTCAGGAGATGAATGGGCCTGATCTAAATTTCATATTTAGACATAATCTCTGTGGAAGTAATGGAAGTTATGCTTGGCAAAGTATAATTCAGATTTTCAAGTTATACCTTTCAAATATCACTGGTACAAAGATTATCATACATTTTAGATCAAACCTGTGTACTTATTTTCCACGTTAATTTTCAGTCTTTTTATTTTTTTTAAAGAAAAAACTTTTTTAGAAAAGAAAAAGAGAAATAAATAACCATCAGAAATGATAAATTATGTAATTGAAGGTGGTTTCTTTGATACACTGATGATGACTCCCACAAGGTGTACCATTCTATAAATGCATATTCGTCTCCAGTCTTTCATTTTGCCCAGTTGTCAGACACAGCGTCAAACAGTTGATCCCCAGAATAGAGAAAAATCTGGCCTTTATACACACTTCAGGTTTCAGTAACTCCTCTGGAACCTCCTCTGGACATGCATAGCTTTACATTGATTAATGAAAGAAATCCAGTCCCATGTGCATTATCTCATTATTATTTGCAAATAATTTAAATTCCACTAGCTACTAAATAATCATTATGAGTTTACACTGATGCAACAGAATTTGACCTAAAAATGCACACCAAGTTTTTTGGAATAAGAGAGAGATGCTTTGGTTTCCACTCTGACATATTGCCTAAGAAGCTGGAATAGTTTTGATGATGGAAAGATTATTGGGATGATGCATTTTGCTGCATCTCATACACATTAAAGCAGAATATAAGGTGCAATAGACTATATATTTCTCCTCAATATTGCTTAGCTATGCATCTAGTTGTATTGAAAGCAGAAAATATTGATTATAGGTTAAAGGCAATTAAAATAATGGACCTGTAGCTGGCAGAAAATGCCAAAGGATTCTTGGCACTGACAGCATTTACCACATAAGCAATGACTGTCAAATTTAATGAGCAACTATATTTTCCAGGAATAAGCATTTAATATTCACTCAATTCTATTTTAAAGAACACAATTTTTATTAAATTTGTGAGCAGACAAATTTTTAAAAGGGAAAAAAATAGTATGACATGGGCTCTAAGTACAACTGAAAGTGATTCAATGTAAAGGAATCACACAGCTACCAGATTACAACGTAGCATAAGAGAAGAGAGACTGTCTTAGGCTACCTGTAATGGAAAGTCTTTGCTTTCTGAAAAAGTCTCAGGATCACAGTGTACACAGCCAAGGCAGCTTTTTCATTTTTGTTGTGTCTGTACTTAAGCTAACCCTATCAAGCATGAGCCAAGGCTTTCAGCTGAGCTTGCTGTCAGCACAGCTAATTGCACAGGTAGAAAGTGGCTTTGTCACAAGCCTTTGGATGGCACATAGAAGAACTGCCTTGGCATAAGCTGGAAATAAATTTCCTCTTCCAAGAATTCCTTTTCCAACTGCAATTTTTTCCTGTTTTTCCTCTGATGCAACCCTTTGCCAGAGCCACACATTACTCAGCCTGCATCCCCAGGTGCCAGTGAGACCACACTGCCTGTGCTAGCTAAAATGTGACAGCAAGTCTAGGGTAATTTCTTAGTCTTTCTCCACCTCCACTCAAGGTGTGTGGGGTGGGGAAATTTATTCTGCCCTAAATGTCACTTTTTCATCCTGAGTTGCTACCTGACTGCCAGTCAGAGAGAAGGAAAGGAAAAAACTCCCCAGCACTGCACCTCCTGAACACCATTGCACACTCACAAGACACAATGAGTCGCTACCAAGTCTTCAAAGAACAGGCCTTCTTAAATGATGAGCTGCTGCTACAGCTCTAGAACAAGTTCAAATAGAGCTAAGCAGATAACTCACATAGCCTTGGGTGGGCTCCATTGAAGATATTAAAGTTTTAGGGAAAGAAGAAAGAGCAGCAGTTTGTAGAAAGCACTTCACTGGCACAGAGGGAGAAATGGAGGGAATGCCTATGAAAATGGTTTTGAGACATATTTAAAAATATACTCTCTTACATTATTATAATTATTATCATTTTCTTATATTATTATAATATATTATTCTATATTGTCTCATAATTAAGTATCTTTCTAGTGTGGAAGAGGAGCTAGTGTCTTGTTTATTTTCCCTGTATATGGTAGTGTATGAATATGAACAAATTTCAGCAAATTTGGAGTCCTTTCAATTAGAGACCCAAGGTTTTACTGCTTCCATTCAAATACCTCAGAGGATGCATTTTTATGAAGTTTCACAACTATGCCATCTTTTTACAAGTACATCTTTTACATCATTATACATTGTTTTGCATATTTTCTTGCAAGACTGGTAACTCACATCTGGATTCTTCTTCAAGACTAAAATCTGAAATGTTTCCTTACCATCTTAGGAACCTGAATATACAAAAATCTATGGAACCTTGTGGGATACATCTCAGAATCCTGAGGAAATTTTCTGATGTGTTTGCCAAGTCATTCTCCATTATATTTGAAAAGCCATACCAATTGGGTGGAGTCCATGGATATTGGAAAAAGGCAGAATATTTTACCCATTCTTATAAAAAGTAGACAGGAGGACCCTGTCAAGGCAGCAGGTCAAGGCAGGATCTACCCCACCTGGATACTGTTTCTGGCTTTGGAGTCTTCAGGACAGAAGGGAGGTGGGCCTGCTGAAGTATGTCCAAAGGAAGGCCATGAAGATGATCAGAGGGCTGGAGCATCTCTTTTGAGGAAAGACTGAGAAAGTTAGGGCTGTTCAGCCTGGAGGGAGAAGGCTCTGGGGTAACCTTAAGCATCTTCCAGTACCTAAATGGGGCTTATAAGAAATCAGACTTTTGATAAGGACATGCAGTGATGGGACAAAGGGTAATGAATTCAAACTGAAAAAAAGTAGATTTAGATATAATTACTAGGAAGAAATTCTTTATTGTGAGGATGGTGAGGCATGGGAACTGGTTGCCCAGAAAAGTTGTGGATGTCCTGCCCCTGGAAGTGTTTAACACCAGGCTGGATGGGGTTCTGAGTAACCTGGTTAAGTGGAAGGTGTTCCTGCCCATGGCAAGGGGGTTGGAACTGGATGATCTTTAAGTTGCCTTTCAACCCAAGGCATTCTCTGTTTCTGTGATTCTTCAAATGAAGGTGGTCAACATGCATCATTTTCTTTATTTATCCTCCTGTAGAATTTGGCTCCTTCATCCCTTCTTAAACATCTGAAATCCATCTACTCAGAACAGTGCCTGCTCTGAGAAAACATTAAGTGATATTGGTTTTAATGTACTGTGAAGGAATTTGATGTTATTCATGATGCAGTAATTGTGTTACCATAGCTCTCTGAACTGGCTCCTGAGATTCAATTCAGTAACAAATGAGTTCATGTCTTACCCCATAACCAACCAGGCCAAGTTACATGTCTTTCTGTGTAAAAGCACCTTATGTCATTGTGGAAAAAAATGACACTTTAGTAAATCAGGTAGCAAATGTGTTAGCATTTACTATTTGTTATTGTTTCATTTATCTATGTGAGAGACAATAAAAGAGAATTCATCACTGCAGGAGCCAGCAAAATTAAAATATGGTAATATGTCCAAAAGAAACAGAAAAATAGAGGCAGTCAATTCTGAATTCTTAGCCATAAAAGTTGAGAAGAATTTTATCTAAGGCAGCATCATGGAAACCTTTTTAAACAACCGTCCTCAAGGTTTCTTTGCATGCAAAAATATACTAAATATAAGAAGTATATGTTAAATTAAAATGTCTTCTTAAACTGGAAGAAGTCCTGGAACATGATCTATTAATAAAGAGAACAGACTGATTATTTTAATTTAGTTTGAATACATGGAAAAGCCTTTCATATAAAATAAGTAATTCTGTTCAAAACACTACTGTTTCAAATAACCATAGCAACCTTGAATTACACTCTAAATAACAAGTTTGAATGGTACAAATAAATCCTGGGATAAACTCCACTGTCCTCAGTAGCTTTACAGTAAGGATAAATTTTAACTGATAAGTTTAGGAGGTATAGATTATGTAGATAATCAAAACATGAATGAGAGACAAGTTTTTTATAATTCTATGATAAAATGTAAAAGAAAACTTGTAATGAATCTTACCATACCATACCTAATGATACCACATTGTTAATAAAATATTTTTCATATATATGTTTCTATATTGTGCCATTTAGACTTTCCTTAATAACTGTATGTGTCTCTGAAATGCAAAGTATTGAAGTATAAGATGCCTCATGAGTATTACAGCTGACAGGTAAATAAGAGCAAAAAGAAGCTAAGCATACCAAATCAGATGATTTGTAATTCAATGATAAATATCTCCAGAAACCAGGTAGTCGAAATATAATAAAAGAGGCTTCATTTTAAATAAAAATACATTTTCTTCTCCAAGATATGGAGATGAGAACTGGGATTATGGACTTTAAATTTTATGCTGTCTTTAGAAATGCGAGGAATTGTACTAGATCAGAGCAGAGAGTAGCTGACTTTTACACCAGGTAGCCTTGGAGGCTGAAGAAAGACTGAAGCTTCTGAGAGGTAACTGATACTCACTGAGGAAGGGAAAAAAAAGTGAGAAAAAGGTCAGGAGCCATGGTGTATTGAAAATGGACGAAGAAACAACACAGATTTGGGTGAAGAAGCATCATTTCCAAGAATACAGGTGGGACACGAGAGGCCAGAGACAGAAAAGAAAGACATATTAGCTAAGAAATTGACCAAATGTCCCAGATCTGACAGAAAAAAATTTTGGGGATTAAAGGAAAAATGTGTATGCTAGGCAAGGGGAAAAAAAATTGGTTTTGTTCCAGGTGTTCTGGAGCCATGTCAGATTCTCCTTCACAGGTTCAAGTTTATCTTCTCCTTGTTTTCACTTGCCTTTACTTATAACCAGTTCTTTCTTTGGCAAGTATAAACAGCAAAGTTAATATGACTGATGTGAACAATTAGTTCTTTAAGGTGCATCTGCTACTACTGAATGTCATAAATATCATTAAAACTTTAGATGGTGAGCTCAGTGTATTGATTTCTTCTCTGAGGGTCTTTTGTTAACAAAAATAACTCATCTCACACAATGAAGGTATTTTCAACATGGTAAAAATGTGTTGCTACTATATGTTAAGGGGAAAAATATTGAATTGTAAGGCTTTTTTCCTTGAAAATATTATAGATGTCATAGTACAGATGTTGAGAAAAAATACTTGTTTACATTAATATGAAAAGTTTTTTAACATACAGATGGTAGGAATGCATTTTGGTTCGTGTTTGGTTAAATATTGTGTTTTCAGTTCCTCATAAGATTTAACATTTCTACTTCCTGCTTCTTAATCTTGATGGAGTAAATAGAGTTTTGGGTATTAATTCCCTCATATTTCCCTGGAAAGCCATCCACAGTCTAACAGGTGTGCTGAGCAGCTGTGCATAAGGAAAAGGGTGACCATGATTGCATGCTAGTAAATTTTTGGAAGCTTCAAGATGTATTGCTTCTTAATGGTAGACAAATACTCTATAAATATTTTACGTAAATGGCTTTACCAATCTGAGGCTTTCTAATTCTGCAAGAGCTTAAGGGGAGCACACCCCAAGCAGGAAGGTGGAATGCCCTTCTTAAAAATGATGTAGGCCAGATGAATAGGTAGCAGAGAAAAAACAAAGGAGGGAAGTCCATCGACACACTGAAGGATAATGTAAGCAATGCATACTCTGGGAGCCATGTCTCACAAAAAGAGATTTATGTTTTTCAGGGCCCCCATGGCTTTTGAAAATTAGACTTCTACAGTTGAGTAAATAGTTTTAAATTACTAATTTATTCAGTATATAATCACTCAATAAATAATCACTATTTCTGTTTTCAGTACAGTTGCATGCAGGTCAGTATTTTCCTGAAAGAATTCATCATTTAAATTGATTCAATGGATTGTTTTCCATTCTGGTTTTTTAGTTTGTAGTAGGTTTTTTTGGGTTTTTTTTTGGTTTTTTTTTTTGGTTTTTGTTTTGTTTTGTTTTGTTTTTTTTATTTTGTTGTTGTTGTTGTTCGTTTATTTGTATTGGGGTATTTTTTTTCTGTGTGGTTGAACACAAAACTCTCCTACAAATACACAAGATGAAAATTTCAAATTGGAATTACCAAGAACTTTTGGTTATTCACAAATACTGTGCAAACACATATGTGCACAGATATTTGTCAGTTCTTAATTGTCTTTCTTTTCTAGATGATGGTCAAGCTAATTTTTTTCATAAGATTTTGGATGAGCTAGCAGTTTGTCACCTAGGGGACAATAAAGGAACAGTGTTGCAAATTGACCATCAAGCTGTAAGATGCATTAGTTTGATACGAAGACTTCGTTTAAGTTCCTGAGCCCAAATTCACACAAATACAATGTAACTATATAATTCCACAAAGTAGTATGTCCTAAGATACGTTTTGGGCTCCAGAGATGTCATTTAATCAAAGCTCTATGAGGATGTAAGAAAACTTGGACAGAGAAAGGAAATCATACTCAGGGATGCACCATTAGAGGAGCTAAACTGCAGACCAAAGGACGTGATTGTTTCAATTTAATTTATGATTGTTAGGCTGCAGTGGAAAGCCATGTCCAGTTTTGATCATACAGTTGAGGAAAGAAACTAATAAGCTGGATAGAGTCCAGCAGTGGGTCACCAGGATGATGAGGGGTTAGAGGACCTGACACATGAAGAATGGTAGAAGAAATTGGGTTTGTTCACCATAGAGAAAAGATGTCTCAAGGGGAGTCTAATTACAACCTTTCAGTGCTTTATAGAGAAGCCAGATATGCTCTCTTCACAAGGACACACACTGGGAGGATAGGCAACACACACAAGTTTTTTCAGGGGAAATTCTGTCTCGATATTTTAATAGACCTCCTCACCACAAGAACAGTAAACATTAAAATAGGTTTTCCAAAGAAGAGATAAAATCTCCCCATTGAATATTTTCAAGACCCCATTTTACAGGGCCCTGAATAACCTCATTTGAAGCCAGGCCTTCAACAGAAGGTTTAACCAGGGGTTCCTTCCAAATTTGGCTTTTCCATGATTCTGTGATAACATTATGACTTAAATATGTAATATCCTGTCCAAATAAAATTATGGATCTAATTATATGTTAAAGGGTTAATGAAGGTGCACAAAAGTGTCAGGACACAGACTTAAAAATTCATGCTACTCCCCCATACACACTATATACTGAGAAAAACTAGTAAAAAAAGTGATATGTTCAAGAATACAAGTCACAAGTTTCAGACAATTCAGTCATTCTTCTCTCTGCATGCATCACCTGAGAGAGGAGTAGGTCTGGCCCAGAGTAAAATCCCTGATGGATTTTCTTGACTTTTACAGTGCATCTGTACAAGATTTGTAATGCTACCTTACCATTTCAATTGATCATATTACCATGAAACCAGTGCCATTTTTGGGACAAAGGACATTTTTCTGCCTTAGCTATTATCATCCAGCATTGGAAATGAAGTTAATGAAGAAAATGTGTTCACAGCATCATAAACCAATTTTATGTTACTATATTTTAGTGCCTGACATACTTGCATTTCATGCTTCTAAACACCTCATGCCCAGCACCATCAAACAAGAATGCAGAGAAAGTTTATTGCTGACACTTCTAAATAATTTTTCCAAAGTTAATACAAAAGTTGCAAAGGGTTTAAAATGTGGTTACAAAACAGTATACAACCAGTTTTAACAGATAGTTGGTTGCTATAATATCTAATGTTATCTTGTGAACTTTAAGGTCTCTAAACAGTCTGTGACCACCCATTCATAGATTCATAAACTTTAAGGGCAGGTGGCATCAAAAGAGGCTGTTAATCTTGTCTCTTTACAAATAACTTGACCCCCCTAGAACACAGCTCTACAGTGATATAATTCTTCTGAACTGTTACATGGATGAAGACAAGATGATATGCCTTTACAAGTAACCCTGTTTCAAATTTGTTTTCTGCCAATGCATATCTGAAGGAAATTTTTTTCGTTTAAGAGTGGTAGGGCTATAAAATTACGCAGGTGAAATCCATATCTGGCCTTTGAGTCGCTGAGCACTCATTGCCAAATGAAATAACTGCTAAAATTCACATTGAAATGTCAATTTTCTCCCTAAGTTTGGACCATTAGTATAGGAAAATACAGAAGCCTGAAACTTCTGATATGGGCAATGTGTAATGTTCTTCTTCCACACAGCTGGAAACAGGGTTACGAGAGAGGATTTGCCTGTCCTGGAAGTGTTGCAGTGCACTGAAAGAAGTTTCCCTTAGGATAAAATGACATTTTTGAAATCCTAACTGTAGCAGCAATATCATCCTAATCCCCTACATAGTGTCAGAGTAGAAAGTAAATCCTGTCATCATATGAAGGATTCTCCTGCATATAATTTCAGTAGATTTGCTTCTTGTAAACGATGTTCTGGGAAAAGTTTCTCCAGATTGTGTGAAAATAAATAAGAATCCTGATATGAGTTTGCCACTAAACATATTCCATCTAGTTCAGTGATGTCTGATTATAACAGAAATGCTACGAAACTTGAATGACCTCTGGTAATCACTTTGGAAATACAAAAGTATTACATGAATATTCCTTTTCCTCCCCAGTACACACAGCTTATTTCTGTAATGTTTTTTGAAACAGATATGGGACTCTAAAAGGTATTCTGCCAACTGTGGAGAGAAAATTCACTGTACAAGTAGAAGGTACTGGAGAAAATATGCTTGAGATATCGTCAGACCTCTTAGTTTTCCTCAGAACCACATAGGTCTGCTGGAAAATGGGCATCTGGACTATGATCAAAATCCCACAGTGAAAAAATTCAATCTGCTTTATTATAGGCAGGTTACAAGTTCAGCTATCACATCCAAGCCTTTGGAGGTCTGCCTGACAATATAATCATGCTTTGGACACACCTGCCTGTTTCAGGGATTTATCAGTTTTGGTTTTTTTTTTTTTTGTTTTGTTTTTTTTTTTTCAGATGAAGATTGTCAGACAACCAAAACAAAAAACTTTTGTGGCTTTAGAAATGCACCAGATACAAAGACCTGGAACAAGGCAACAAAGACTGGCAACAGTGCAGTTAGAGCAGTTACTTTGTCCAAGTGCTTAAAACAGAGTCACTTCTAAGGAGCTGCTTGAATTGAGCTCACAGGTGCAAAGACCCAGGGGCATGGGAGGGAAGTAGCATTAGCATCATTCATCTGGTGGGGAGTTCTGCCTTTGGCTTTCTCTGTACATTTGCACTGGCAGCAAATCTGACCCCCAGTATTAAGCTAACTTGCATAGTAACTTTATTTCACCAGGAAAAATTCAACATCAGAAGGATTAATTATATTAATTCGTCACTGACATAATTTGTCACTGTAATTATTATTTGCAAAAAACATAAATATGCTGTGCTTATCGTAGGTACTACAGGACTCAAGGAAGTTGGTATTTTGGAAAATGTTCTTTTGAAAACACCCATAGGGACCATGAATAAGCTGTGCCCTTTCAGAGCAGGTTGCTCTATCTGCATGAGCTTGTGGAAATGCCAATATTAACATCTCTATACATCAGAGTTTGTCCATTTGGAAGATCAACATAATAAAAAATACCTCCCAGGTGGGTAGTGAAATGCAAACACTCAAGTTTCACACTTGTAAAATAAATTATCTTTAAAAATAATTATAAAAGCAAACCAAACTCTATATAATGGATCTGACCTGACTCCTTTGCATTTTGGAAATAGATCAACATTATAATCTATGTTTTTGTTACAGAAAAACCTAGAAATATGGTAGATATCTGACATGTCATAAATGCAGAAGTAAAATGAAGAATTGACCTCTGAGATCAAAGTTCATCCCACAAACTAGCCAAAATATAATTTTTATACAACCTCATTTTACTATTTTTATACCAGCAATCCTCCATCATAATTAAAGTAGAATCATGGCCAAAGCAATAGATGGTGAGCTCCTCCTGTATCTTTTAGGGTGGTAGTGGTGCTGGGGAGGTACATATTATTTGCATAAAAACTTAACACTCATTCCATTATAAATTGCCAGTACAGTCATACTTTTGTGATTTTAATAGTGGAATGCAACCTGACATTATAAGAAAGTGGTGAAAAACTGGCTAAAGCCTATAAGAAGAAAGATCAACTTTTTCTTGGCTTTTTTTGTTTGGGTTTTATTATATTTTTTTCTGAAAAAATGTTCATATGTCACTGTAACATTAAGAGCCACATTCTCTAGTTTTATCTCTGAAAGAAGGTTTAAAAATCACTATCATGCAGCACTTTCACTTAAATAACAAGATGAATTCTAATTTCTTGTCATGTTTTCCTGCTGATGCTATTCTTTACATCAGAAATGTTCTTAGCACTCCCAAGGTGGATTTGCCCATGTTGCAGGCAACATTATGCAGGTAATTATCATGACTCAAAAATTAATGTAATTATTTGCTTTTCCTTCTATGAATATATTTTAAATATAACAATTTCAACATAAAGCAAGTGAGAATTACTCTAATGTTTCCAAGGCACAAGGCTGCATATTTTAAAGTATTCAAATTATTAAATGGTTATCTTTATTTCCATTGTATTAAAATGTTCATGAATGTTAAGAACAGTCAGAATAGTAAAAGAATTTTGGTATCATAGAAAGTAGAAACCACATGTTAGTAGACTACACTATGATAAAGTTTCCTTGTAGTAACTCAAGAATTCATATAAGACTAACGTGGTAAAAAGTGAGTGGACTTTAAATCCCTACTTTCTGGCAATTGTATTTCAGTGCCCCTCTGGATAAAATTGAATGGATTTTAACCTGGATGAATGAAATAATTGAAAACTGAAAGAAAATTTTGGAGGATGAGATTCAGGAATATGAAACTACTTGTTTGGATTTGGGATTGGTAATTCTTGATACGGTGTAATTCACTTTCATGACTCACAGCAGTAGTCAGTGAGGAACAGTTCTTCCTTCATGATTTTTTTCCTCTACTTGTCAGAAAGTTTTCCGTGCAAGCATTTACAGCCTTTTATCTAATTTAATCAATCTGAAAAATAGTTTATGGCACTTTATTATTCTTGAATAGAAAACATTACCCTGGCATATCAAATGTCTGCTTTAAAAAACAAAAACAAAACACTGTAATCTTAATGGTCTGCAAGTTGCAAAACAATAAGGAACTTGATTTGTTATTTTGGTGGTAAATTAGAGAAGCACAGTGAGAATTAGTGAATAAAGTGTCAAATAAAGTATTTTTCAGTTTAACCTAATGAGAAACATGTTTCTTAAGTATTCTTTTTGCTTGTTATAAGCCATCAGCTTCCAGGTTTCTCTCTGAACAGATAGGGAGATCAAATCCTGCAGAGGGATTGTGTGGTGTTTGCCTGTCAGTGGGCTACTACCCTACGGCACTTCCAGTAAGTCTGAGATTGCCTTTTTTAGTGCTGAGTCCATTGGGTCTGTGGTACATAAAATGTGACAGAAATTAAATCTACCTCTCAAAATTTAAGAACTTAAATACAATTTTAAATACAGAGTGTTAATAATGAGAATAAAGAGAGCTAGTGAAAGTGTCACAGGAATTTTTTGCCCCTGCAGTTTGCCTATTTTGCAGATCGAACATTACAGAGAAATAGAATCAGAGTGGCGAAATCACAGGGCAATTCAGGTTGAAGAGAGCTCTGGAAATTATTTAGGCCAACCTCCCTCTCAAAGCAGAGATAGCTTTTGTCAGATCTGGCTGTTCAAAGTCATATTTAGATGACCTCTGGAAACCTTTAGGAATGGAGATTCCAAAGCCTCTTGGGGCAAACAGATACTGTATTTTATCACCCTCATGTAAACAGATTTTTCTTTATAGCCAACTAGAATTCTCTTTGTTGTAACTTTTGTCTGTTGCTTCTTGTGCTATTTCTGTGTACCTCAGACAGTGGTCCATGGGGTCCATGGTCTACAAACCCACTCTTAGAACAATGATTAGATTTTTCTTTTGCTTTAATTTCTGTAGGCTAAATAAAGTTAATTCTCTTGGTCTCACCAAGGTTCCAGCTTCCTGCTGATCAAAATAGTCCTCCACTGAATTCTCTTGTGATTATTGATACAGCTCTTGCACTAGAGGACAAAATTGGATGGTTTATTCCAGATGTGGCCCTCCAAGGACTGAGCTAAGAGTAATATCACTTTCCTTGACCTGATAGCTATGATTTTGCCAATATAGTCCAGTACACAGTAAACACAATCAGTGCAAGCATGCATTTTTTTCTAATGCTCAGTAGCAAACCATCTCCACACTTCACAACCTTTTCTTTTGAGGTGTTTTGAGTCAATCAGTTCTCAAAGTCACTCTTACTTCAGCATCATATGCAACACTTCCCAGGACTTCTAGATTCTGAGATACCCAAGTCACAAAGTGGTTAATTTTTGCCTCTCAAAGTACTCATATAAAATGTCATTATCACTTTATTCTACCTGTGTTTGGAAGATGAAAAAACAGTAAGGAGATTGAGATGTGAAATATATGTGGAACATATAAAACAGGTATCACAACAAGTCATTACTACGCCTTGAAGAATGCTTTTATGTGCTTTGGAAGGACATTGCCAAGCAATTTTCACAAATATACTTCCTGTTTTATTATTATTTTAGGCAACATAAAAAATTAACATACAGCCAGAGAAAAGCTCTTAGATTCTTAATTGCAAGCATTACATTGCAAATGATAAATGAAAGAACTTTCTTCTAAATTGCTTGTAATGCTCTCTCAAAGTCTGAAATTCCCTGTCAGCTCAAGATTCTCTTTGTCCCTAGTGAGCCTCATCTGTGGTTTGATTGCTTGGGTTTTTTTTCCACATAGTAAATTTTTGTTATCTAATTCCTAATAAATCTTATTTTATGATATACACTACCCAGTGACAACAACTTTTACAGCATTTTATTTTAACACTCAGTTATTTTACAGTTAATTGTCCAATTGACCTCTAAGGGGTCCACAATATCCTGTTTCATGCACTGCTACTTCATTCAGTCTTTTGTAACTGTAAAATCAATATACAGTTATGTTACTCAAAGATCTGAAGGATGTGCACAAAGTGTTGCTGCCTGTCAGAGATCTTATTTTTTTCTTTTTAATCCCCTTAACACAAAATGCTTAAATACAACCATTAATGGGTGCACTGTTGTGACACATGCATACAGAACCACTTGCTATTTCTCAGCTTTCCATTCAGTGTGTAGACATATTGATGTATTTTTATTCCAGAAGATTGGTGTTTGCTTCTTAAATTGTTCAAAACCAAGAGGCCTTGAATGGGAGTGCTGTCATCTGTATTCATTGACCTATGGTATTTACATTTCTTTAGTCTTCTAAACTCTGTTCAAATGGACACTTTTGTGATGAACTGACTCTCTTAATTAGCATTTGGACAAAAGAGAGTAAGCAAGCATGTCTGAACACTGAAACCCACTTGTTTCACACTTATGAGATCCTCAGCACACTCATTATATGTGTTTTGGGCCATTCTCACCAGCTCTTTTAAAAAAGGAGTCCTAAGAAAAAGCAGCTGATTCCTGAAATGTCATACAGATGAAACTGCACCAAGCCTAGGAAAAAATACTTACCTCCTGGTCTTACAGGGTATTCCCTGCAGAGGATGCTGTGCTGGTTTTGGATGAAATAGAGTCAATTTTCTCCATAGTGGTTAGTATGGGGCTGTGTTTTGCATTTGTCCTGAAAACAGTGTTGCTGACACAGGGATGTTTTCATTACCCTTGAGCGGTGCTTACACATTGACAAGGCGTTTTCTGGCTTCTGATATGGCCCTGCCTGTGGGAGGGCTGGGGCTGCACGAGGACTTGAGAGGCAACACAGCTGGAACAGCTGACCCCAACTGACCAAAGGGGTGTTGCACACCATATGGGATCATGCTCAGCAAATAAAGCGGGGGAAGAGTAAGGAAGGGGAGGCAGATTTGGAGTCAAGACCTTTGCCTTCCCAAGTCACCATTATACATGGTGGAGCCCTGCTTTCCTGAAGATGTCTGAACACCTACCTGATGGGAAGTGGGGAATGAAATCTTTGTCCTGCTTTGTTAGCACATGCAGCTTTTGCTTTACCTATTAAACTGTCCTTGTCTCAGCCCATGTGTTTTCTCACTTTTATTCTCCTGATTGTCCCCCCATCACACCAGTGCTAACTAGGTGAGCAGCAGTGTGATATTTAATTGCCAGCTTGGGTTAAAACATGACATGACACCCAGAGACAAATGCAATGCTGAGGGCAATGACTATTATGTTAATGTGGGGGTTGACTCCTATCAGAATGGACAGGAGATGGTCTTGTGCCCTATGACTTGTGGCTAAAATGTCTTCCTTTCTTCTGTCTCATAGTCTAGATTCATAACTAAAATACATTCTCAGGGCTCCTAAATGACTTTCAGGTTATCACATCCTTACATATCGCAAGATCATTAGTAAAATATGATAATGCAATGTCAGTAATATAATTTATTGCATCCATGATATCTGCCTATAGGAAAGGATTCTTTCAAAGAC
The DNA here is from genome assembly GCA_013399225.1 of Rhipidura dahli. NCBI lineage: Eukaryota > Metazoa > Chordata > Aves > Passeriformes > Rhipiduridae > Rhipidura > Rhipidura dahli. The sequence continues at coordinate 34,851 of VXAC01001160.1, forward strand.
AGTTTGTGGTGAGTTACCTACTGAAGCAATATTTGACTTCAGCTGTGGAAATAAATTTATTGCACATAACTTGAATTAAAATATATTTTAGCCTGTCTTTCCATGGCAAACCTTAGCATAATGCTGTATTTTATAGTTTTTACAGCCTATTACCAGATCGTAACTTCCAAGTCTCTTTCTCTGTGTTGCCTTTTATTTTCCAGTTAGACAAGTACAATGGAAGCATGCAGTACTAGGCATTTTTCTTCATGAGACAGAGATATATTGAGCTTCAAATTTCAACAGTTTTGCAGAGAAACTTTTCAGTGATTTTACCTCTGAATTTGGGTGCATAATGCAACATCTTAATGGAACATAACTACCAAACTCCGCAAACTTTTTTGTTTCATTTTATTTTCTTTTAAGTTATTACTAAGTATCACAAAATTTAATTCTTCTGGCATAATACATAGTTACTGAATAGAGTAAGAAGTTATTATTTTTTTTTTCATTTTCTTGAAGTGTTCTAAACAGTCTTTCATATATAGGTCAATTGTGCTAATAATAATTTTATCTTTGATTAAGATTCAACATTTGTCTAATATTAATTTGTCTAATATAAACCCATTCATACCCAATATAATTCTTTCTTAATCATTGGAGACTTACTAGACTTTCTCATTTTCTTGAACTCTCTGTGAACTACAAAGCTTGTTTGTCACTGACTGTTTTTAACCACACACTCCTTTTAACATTCTTTTCCTAGTCTTCTTTTTTTTTCACGCTGTAATCAATGTCTTATCTGAACTGACTATTTCAGCTGAAAATAACATTACCCATTTTCCTGATCCTTTTTACGAACAATCTTTTTGTGTTTCTTCTCTTTCAGAATAAATGATTTTAGGAATCTAATTACTTTTTTTCTGGCACCTCCATGCACCACATATTCAGTGCCTACATGTTCAGAAGCTGTGTATTGCTCCCTTCTTGAGTTTTTTCTTCATAAACACATCTAAGTTTTTATTACTAACACTTGAGAAAATTTACTTTAAAAATCTAAACCTTTATTGGGTTTTAGAGTCAAAAATTTCACTCTGGTTACATAGAAACAAGGAAAAAATCAAGAGAACTAGGGATAAAATGTAAATGCAATGTCGACAAACATAACTGCATACACTAAATGTAGTCTAGGCTACTGGACCAAATTACTACAATTTACAAATGCTAATAAAAAGTTATTATTTTAACAGTTAAAAGGAATGTTTAGAAAGAGGGGAAACTAATTTTCCAGTCATTGCTTTGGCAGAGAGTGCATTTACTATATTTAATTCTGTTTGTTAAAGTAATATTTACTTTATAGTTTCACCAGAGACATAGTGCTGTTAAATATTAATGCTTTTGGTGCTAGCATTGGGCAGGATTAATGCATGGATTGTGCTAAAAATCTGAGACTTATGATTAACACTGGAAGTGAAAACGTCACCACTTACTTGATAATAAATAATTTTAAATTATTTGTAAGTAAAAAAGTAATTGCTTTTATTACTTTATTAGTATAAAACAATGAATCATATGAGTGAGGTTGGAAAGGACTTCAGCAGGTCAGTCCCCTGCTCAGAAGAGTACTAAGGAAGCTAGGTTAGATTGACAGGGGCTGTGTCCAGGATCGTGTAATCCTCAATTAGTTATAGAATCTCTACATTAGATTATATTATGATTACGTCCCTTTTCTCTCCAAGGTCCAGACACTCACCTCTTTGTTGAAATTAATGCACTTTCAGGTAGGCCTTTTGAAAATATATTATCTTCCTCTTTTGTCTTTGGCAATTCTTAATGTGTTGATGCCAAATATTTAAGTAATGAATTAACTCTCAAAAACAAAAGGTATCAAAAATCGAAAGACAGCAAACCAATAGAAATTAATTTTAAAATTTCTCAATATGATTTTGACAGTGAGATATATTTCAACATCAAAAATAAAAATAAATAAAGGATGGTTTTCATCTTGAAAACCTGTTAAAAGTCTTTGCATAAAAAAAAGCAATGAGTCAGAGGTCATTTACTGCTAAGAGACCAGAAGCAGATTTGGAATTTGTACACTGTAGCATTTATCTACCATCAGACATATATCCAGCACTTTTGCTCCGCAGTATTAGAAACTTCATGTCTAATGTGTGTGTCCTTCTTGGAAAGATAAAGTTATGCAAAACTGTCTTTTATTTATTTTTATTTTTGGTGTTGGAATAGATCCACACTGAGAGTTGCCAAAGAAAATAGATGAAAACTGAATTTTTACTCTGTTTTTTTGTTAAAATACTTAATAGATTTTTATCTGTTTCATTCATTGAGGAAAATTACGAGAAAAACATACTTAGCAGGAAATCCTCTCAGGTAAATGAAAACTTACCAAACATCAATTATTCAGTTGAAAACTTTTCTCAAACCTCATAGTATCTACAAATTTTAAAACATAATTTTTATTTGGCAAGTCGTTAAACTGATACTATCTGGAAAGACATTATTTGGCATGAATTTTGAAGTTAAACTTAATTATTAAAGTTAGTATTTGTGTTTCTTCAACAGTAACTGCAGTTAGAGAAATTTGCTCATCCCATACTAGAGACCAGGTCAGGATCAGATCATTCCTCAGCAGTTGACTTAAATTAAAGCCAGAAGGAAACATTCTTAATGGTCAACAGCTTGTGAGAGGAAGGCGCAAGAATGGATCTTCTATTTTAGCCTAAAAGTTACCTGCAAATAATTTTGTTTTTTCATCCTCTGTCAAGAAAGTGGGTTCAGGTAATACATAAACTCAGTAACAAAATACTGTGCAAGTTAAGGGAAAGAAAGTAAAACAAGTAAGTGTTGTCTCTTAAACACATTCATACTTCCAATGTGTCTGTACAATTTTTTAAGAAGAGATAATAAAATTAGCTGAATTTTTGAAAGAATGAGTTCTTCCTTGGTTACAATCAGTACACTCTTATCTAATATTCCTTATGGCTGTATGTAATGCTATTTCAAACTCATGGAGATATTGCAAGAGATAATAATGGGAATTCATTCAGGTTCATGTGGAAAATAATAAACACAGCACCATTAGTATGGGCAAAACTCCTGGAACTGGGTTTTAATGGTTTATGTTCTCTTTAAATGAAAAACATATTTGATAATTAGAAGACTGTCCACTAGATCAAACACATATAACCCTTTAATCCAAGGGAGATAAAATTTAGCTTAAACCAGGAAGTCACAGTGTGAAGATCTATCAAAGAATGCTGAAAAATAGTATTACATAATGCCATCTTGTGGATGCTTTATAGACCTCTTGGGGACAGCATAGATTTAGGCAAAGCACAGATTCCCCATGGTTAGTTTGCAGAGTCTTTAAAGGTTTCCAAAGAGTGTAAGTAGTACATTTGAATAAATTTGAGGCTAATTTTACTCAAGACAGATCTCTCAAATAATTAATCATTTTAAAAATGGAGAAACTGAGGCTGAGAGATTTCCATTGTATTAATAATCAAAAAACCCCCCAAAACACAACCAAAAAACCTAACAACTTGTAGCATGATTCAGATGTCAGGTTTCCATAAAAGCCATCATCTTAGCTATGTTATTGCTGAAAATTTAATTTCAATCGATGAAATACACATTTTGAGGGTGCTAAAACTCCTTCCTGAAACAGAAGTTATCAATTATAAAGTTTAGCTATTAAAAATATAACAAACATAATGCACATAAGTACAAATATATATTTTCAGAAGTACCCAAGCTGCATTATTTTGAAACGACTTTTTTTTTTTTTTTGCCTGAAACACCTTTTCCATGAAGACAAGAGATTTGGGGTTGTTCAACCTAGAGAAGAGAAGGCTCTGGAGAGACCATACAGCAGCTTTCAAAGATAGCTACAGGAAAGCTGGAGAGGGACTTTTGACAAGAGCTTGTAGTGATAAGAAAAGTGGGAATGGCTTTAAATGGAAAGAGAGCAGTTAAACTGAAATATTAGATATTAGGAAGGAATTCTTTATTGTGAGGGTGGTGAGGCACTAAAATTAGGTTGCCCAGAGAAATTTTAAGTACCTCATCCCTGGAAGTGTTGAAGGGTGGGTCCCTGAGCAATCTGTTTTAGTGGAACATGTTTCTGTCCATTGCACTGGGATGGGAATTGGATGATCTTTATGGGCCCTTCCAACTGGAACCATGATATAGTTCTATCATTCTGTGATAATAGACTAATCAACTGTTCAAATGTCTTCTGATTTAGGCATATTATTATTTTTATCTGAGAAAAAAGAAACATGAGGTATCTAGAGCACAAGAAAAATCACCTCTGGTCAGAGTGTTTGAAAGGAAAAGACAGAAATAGCATTTAAATATTGAGTATTTAACTTTTTCTTCACTCTGAGAACACAACATCATCAACACTGTGCTGCTAAACTTTTGAAGAATCACTTGTACCTGTGCAAACTGAACATTGTAGAGGTACAAACCTGATCATCTGCAGACAGAAGAAAGGAACCTAAAATAAATTTATTTTAAATGAATATGAAAATGTGGTCCTACAGTTTTTATGTATTTACTGCAACATTTACCATGGAAAACTGATCATCAAAGTGACCTTCAACCTTCAGTATGTTCGAAGGTATCTAAACAAGTTCAATGGAATTTAGGAAATTTACTTTGAGGGAAATTGAATGTATATGGAGCAACAAACCCAGTCCTAGTTTGTTTATACATTATTGAACTTGCTTAGGTTTTGATCGTCCTTTTCATACAAGGCAGTTATGGAGCCAGTTCAATGGAATAAACTAAGAAAATAGTACAGCCAGGTATTTTTTCCCTATAAAATTATGCTGTCAGGGAGCTCCCATAGACCACAGCCCTAGCTGAGTTATTTCCAGATCAGCTCTGATTTTCTGCTCATGTTCTCCAAGATCACCCCCACCATCTTGGCAACCCGATCCAGGCCTTCTTTGTCCTTGCAGTGAAACTATTTTTTCCTGATATATATTCGAATTGTTTCCTGGTTTAGCTTTCTTTCCCTGTAACTGGTGGAAAAAGAGAAAAGACTATTAACTTTGCAGCAGTTTTCTATTGCCCCCTTTTCCTCTAATGCAACAGTTGTAACTCTTTCAAACCTTTTGGACATACTACATCTTCAAAATATCTCCTCTTGCTTGTTGTTCTCCTAAGTCACTGGTTCATTTTTCAGCCCTTTTGAAAATGAGTCTCTGCAAAAATCAGATCTTACTTGGGTTGTCCATAGAAGGGGACCAGCCCACCTGTCTTTGCATGAATTTGCACAAGGTATTGGAAATGAACAGTGAAAATGAATTGTTGATTTAGCTTTTTCTGGACAAATAAAAAGAAAAAAAAAAACCTCATAGCAAACAAAAAAGAAACTTTAAGACTACTGGCTTGTAGAATTGGTACCATTTTGGAGGTCAGATCATAAATAGGGGATTTGGTAGCAGAAGAACAGATAAAAGGGAAAAAAGACTTGTCTTTATAAACAAAAGAGAAAAAAAAACCCCAATATTAAAAATATTCAGGAGGTCTCCAAAAACAGAAATAAAAGAGTTGTCGGGGGTTTTTTTTGTTTGTTTGTTTGTTTGTTTTTTTGTTAACTGCCATTTTGACTGTGGGAATCACTTTGGTTATAAGGAGAGCAAACCCTATTGTCTTTTTCAGAATGTTCCGGTATATTTTCATTCACTGAAATTTAAAAAGTATTTCTATTCCCAGAAAGACTGGAAAAAGTGTTCTTTAAAAAGAAATTGAACTACTCTTCTTTGCTCTGCCACACTGCACCTCAGATTTAGGAGGGCAGGTCAAGGTGACACAGCTCTGAAAACTCAAAATCTCCCAGAGCTGCTCTGTGCATTTCTGCAGGGGTAGTAGTCTGAGGGCAAGTCACAGACACTTGACATTTCCCCCTGATTATCTAGAATGTTTCTGCACTGGGTTTGTCATTACTCTTCTCAACACAGGAAAATCCTGCTGGATTATGAGATCATTATTCTGTGAATCAAAAATTCTTCCCAAATGAAGAAGAAGTTATGGATTGCTTGACCATTTTTGCACTCAGTGAAAATATTCAGCATCTGCATTAGCTTATTTAGGCAGACAGATTTGATGTTGGTTTTACTTGGACAGCAAAGATTGGCAGGACTTTTATATAAAGTATTTAAAATAATGTCATAGTTTCTAAATCTGCCTTCTACAGACTTCCATCTTCAGTAAGGTATATTTTATTTCATATATTTTATGCCATCAGGCTTAAATACAAAATATAACTCAAAATATTTTAATATTTATGTCAAAATTGACCAACTCTAATACATCTATAAGATCTAAATGTATCATGATTCTTTGGCTCTGATCTCCAAAACAATTCAATTTTCTTAATTTTTTCTTTCTTAATCATCATCTCTTAACACATTTCTCATCAATTTATTAGCTATAGCTAAGAATTTTCTGTTATACCAAAGTCCACAATACTAAAAGACACTATAATCAGGCTCAGTAACTTTGGAAATTATATTATCATTTTACCCATTTGAAGACTAAACGGAAGGAAGTACTGCATTGCACTTTGTTTGCAATACCATTTTAAAGCTTTTTGTTTGGTTGGGGTTTTTGTCCTGAACAGATGAGTACACGAAAGCCCAAGATATTCTAGAATTCATTGGAACATTCTCAAAGTACCATTTTGCTATCTTAATGAATTCACAGGAGACCAAAGGGAAAGTGGGACATAACATTTTAGGTCCAGTAGTGGTTTAGAGCACTCATTATAAAGCTGTCCAATAAAAAATTATCTTTCATATAAGGCTACAGCATTTTGGACTAAAATATATTTGCCTTCTTATTACTGAACCCTTCTTCTGTCAGTGTTTTATGCTGTGAAAATAGGAAGAAGGGGACAAACAATCTGTCAATAATTATATATCTCAACTACTATTTACAAAATTTGAATTTGTTGTCCTAGAGAATTCTGAACAGTTGAGTTTCCTGTTTGAAGGGTAATTTGTATTTCTGAAATGTGATAAATTCGGTATAAACAAAACACACTGTGGATTTCCAATTTGTAAGCATATTATTAGAGCATATATTACATAAACTTAGCAAAAATTCTCTGTCTTTGTTGCCAAGCTAGCATTCAGACACTAAGGCATTTATTTAATAAAGGAAGAAGTCTCCTAATCAAACTCCCAGTTTTCTTGTTTTCTTTAAAACAAAACCAGCCATTTTATCCCAAGACCTTTGTCCCACATTTCAGTAGGAAGTACCAAGGAACTTCTTTTGCAGTGCTGCTGTTACTTCAGCTTTTTTATTATTGTTTCAAGACTTTGCATATCTGTAAAAGCACAGTATGTAAGAACTCCATCCTTCATCCTGATGTGTGTGAATCCTCTTTGTAGGGAAACAGCTTTCGCTCTAAATGCTATACAGACCCAGCTTTTTCCCTGTGTATGGTTTGGAAGAGGTGACCTGACTCCCAGCCAAGGCAATAGCAAGGCACTGATCAGCCTGAAGCCAGAAAACCCACCCACTTGATAACCAAGCTGCTCAGCACATGCATGGGTAGAACATATTTTTCCTTAGAACATTTCCAATTTTATTTTCATGCAAAAACCAGCACAACCATCTCCTTTTTTGACGTGGTTCAATGGCTTTTAAAATGGGATCTGAGAACAGCTAAGGGCTGTGGGCTGGCAGAGTCACATCTTTGTAATTTTTTGATGAAGGACATTTTACAAATTTTCTAGCCAATGTAATACACTTACCATTTTTGCTAGGTCTGGATACCTGTATTGCCTCTACTTCAGACAACTCCAGTTTCCTTTCCCAAGTCAGGTGATTCTGCTGGCAGAGGGAATGGACTTGTCTCAGTGATGGGCAGTGTTCTTTTGCTTACCAGAGTGGTCCTGGATGGTGCACTGCCAGCAGCCTCCATCCCCAGGTGAACCACTGGAGCAGATTGGCACAGGCACTGCTCACTGCCTTGCTTGTAGAGCAGGGCAGGTCCATGTCATGGCTTTGGCCAGATTTGCTGCACTTATGCTAATTCAGGTAATTACAGAGCAGCAGGCCGGTAAGAGTGTTCAAAAAGACTACTCAAAAAAATTGAGAACTCTAAGAACGATGTTTATAAAAACTGACAACAAGGAGGTGGCTGGAAAGGAAGACTAAAAATGTAGGTCTGAATTTTCATATCTCACATTTATAAGAAAAAATTGCTTATATTGCACAGCTGTGAATTAGAAGTTGTCTCCAGTCACTCTTTAAAACAGTTTTTGGGTTGATTTTCTGACTCTGCTGGGTCCTGCTCTACTTGCATATTTCTTCTGAAAATAAGAAGCAACCCAACGAGAGGACTTTACACCTTGAGGAGGAGCCAAAACTGGAGTTTGATGGGCTAGAAGGTCATGCTATCAGAGGTTGTGAGCCTCACAAGCTGACCTTTTTAAAAAGCTGATTGAGAAAGATCAATTTAAACTGACACTTGTGATGGAAAAGGACTTGCAAAGCCCTAGCACCAGAAAGGAGAAGACACAGATGTGAAGGCTCAGGGATTTGGTTGTGAGGCCATGGAGGAAAGTGAAATCTTGGATTCAAAATGCAGAAATAATGAAGTCAAGAGCTGTGTAGAGGTTTGATGCTGCAGAGGGGGAAAAAAATAACTTATAAGCACATTGCAGAAGGTTTGCCCACTTGGCTAACACTTTTATATTGATGCCTGATATATTACACTTAGAAAGACAAGCATTAAGGACCAGGAATAAATTTCCCACCAAATCTGAGTCAAGAGCATGGTTTACATTGCTAAATTAGAAACTGAAGGCAAGGTCCTTAATTATCTTTTGTTTTTTTGGTGCAGCATGCAGAACTTCTTATTGTTCATCATCTTTATTTTAGGACTACATTCCCTGCTTTTTCTGTGCCATAATTCAAACTAGTTTTCCACATTTACTATCAATTGGGAGGCAGCAATGCCCTGGCATTTTATTGGAAGACTAGTTAGCTGAGGAGAAATATAATTTTATTTCAGCTGTAGGCATAAGTCTTCTCTGCATTCTCCTACCACCACTGCTTTAAATTCCTTGATGTTTATTAATGTTCTCTACTTTGAAGTAAGCTATTTAAAAATATACTAAATGATATATTGCTTTTTTGTATATATAAAATAATTTACATTCATGATTTCCAGCAGAGCTGTAATGCCATGGTATTTTTCAAAACTACAGACACGAGATTCTAACGTATCTGCAGAGGTGATGTGAAGTAAGGTCGTGTGCTGTTCCTCAGCTTTTCTGCTTAATGCCAGTATTCAGAAAGACAAGCTTTCACTGTGGGGAGTATGACAAGTCCTAGGATTTAAATATAGCTTAAGACTTTTAATGAAAACTGCAATACAATATAGTAAATACCTTTTCCAAACCAAGACAACATTTCTTGTACCTATTGTAAGTACCAAGCAAGTAAGCAAGAAAAAATAATTGCTTATAACCAACACAAAAATAAAATGACCATGGCAGAGATTTAAATAAATGCAATGCCACACCTGAAGGCCCACATCTATTTTGACAGTTTGGTTAACATTAAGCAACATAGGTGCAAATTATGATAATTATACGGCCCAGACATGGGAACAGAACTTCCAACATGAGAAGTGCTGATAAATGCTTGCAAAGTCCAGAACAAATTTAATCCTCGGGATTCTGTTCTGTAGGTTTGTAAGCACTCATCAATGAAGCACATGAGATACTTTGCACACTACTGCCCAGTTTTTCCTTTAAGTGAGATTTAATCATATTCCTCTTCATTTTTTATTGAGTAGGGACAGCAAAAGAGATAACACAACTAATAACATGATATATATATGGTCAGACCTTTAATTTTTTTTTTTTTTTTCCTGCAAGGCATCAAGTAAAATCCTCTGTTAGAACGATCACTAAATTGACCGGTATCTAGAATTATACCTGCCCAAGACAGATCAAATCATTACTATTGTAACAAATATCAAGACAAAATTTTTAAACTCCTTTTCTTGCCTTACACTGGTTTCAGTACCAATTTAGTTTCAGAAACTAATACTTTTGCTTTAAATAAAATTTCAGGAGTTTGAAAAATGTCTGGTAGGTATGCCCAGGTACTTTTTTCCTCTCCTGCACTGCATACCTGGGTATCTACATCAAAGGTGAACGGTGTCAGGATGCATGTTCTTTATCTTCCACACCTAGAGCAGCAATCTGTCATAAACACACAGGAGACAACAGGAATATTGCAATGCTAGCAAACAATGTCAGAGAAAAATGCAATATTTGTGCCCTTTCACACCTTCTCTACCTTTTTGTTTCTAGTTTTATTTCTTAACCGAGAAGTTAGGCATGTCTCCAGGCTATAAAAAAGAACAGATTTAAATATTTCCAGTGCCATTGACTCAGCAGGGGAACATCCCTAGAATTGTTTATACAAACAAACAGAATGCCTTTAATACACTTCTTTGTTAATACAAATTTATCAATACAAGTAATGACACCATATATGGGTCATTTTAATGGGTTTTTTTTGGTTCTTCTTCCTACATTTCTGTCCAATCTGTATTTTGTAAGCCTAACCATGAAAAATCATTTCTAAATTTGTTTGATCTGTATTAAGACTTTGTAGGGTCATGCTTGATTTAACACAATTTATTGTGACTCTTCCTGCTGAGTTTAATCATAGCAAGATGCAGATTTCTTTCTGCTCATGGTAAAATTCAGCACAGACTTCTCCCAGGCTTTGCACATCTGTTTTGCTAATCTATATTCTGCAGAATGACAAATACAAGCCATGTAAGTCATATATTTTGCTGACTCCAGTGAATATAAGTGAAACACCTGAAGTACTGCAGGACAGACAAAAATCAAAGGAGTTTTTAAAGCCTAAGACAGTGTTGGTTCTATAATTATTTGTATGCTAATGGTTCCCAGCCTCTGAAGACTTGAAAGAAGCTAAAGAGATTTATTCAGGTCCCCGCAGGATTACATACCCAGCCAGATCCTCATTCCTATTATTTTGTTCTCTGGAAGCACTAACCACCAGAAAGGCTGTTAAGTGGGGCTGGTCACAACTTGGTAGGAGATGTGTTAGCCCTTAGAGCTAAAGTGTCTCTGAAACACTTTGCAAAAATATGAGACTTTGCTTAAATTTTGATACTGATCAGACTAACATGGGACAAGTTTGGGGAATCATGTAGCAACCAGGAATTCAGATCAGAACGGGCCTTGTCCACCACTTGATTGAAATAGGCAACATTTCATTTCAATATTCTCAATGGATTTGTTTCACATATAGTGAATAAACTAATTGTAATATTCAGGACTATAGAATCCATGCTTCATCCTCAGACTGAATGAAATTCAATGAAATATTAAGCTAACTAAGATCGCTTTGTCATGTGAACTGTGAAAAATATCTCAATATGGAGAAAAAAAAAAACAAAACAAAACCAAAATTTTTCAACTATATACAAAAACCTTTTTAAAACCTTCAGATTTATTTTTGTTTATTTCTTTTTTCTCTTTTTATTTATTTATTTGTTAATTTGCTTTATTATTATTCTCTATGGTTTGGGATGTTCATTTGGGAAGGTCAGTTATGTCATGATGTCAATCACTGGGGTTGTAACTTTTGTTAAAAATTAGAAGATTTGTTATGTGGAATCTCACTTAAGAATAATTTCAGACTAAGTATCTGTCCAATTTCCTCCACAGAAAGATAACTGATGAAGACAGCAAAGGTAGAGTAATTGTAATTGAGCCTTTTAATTGAATTTGGAATGTCTTTTATTACTGTTCCATATCACTTTAAAAAATGCAGCAGTACCAGCTAAATGAAACTGAATTATTTAGGCTAATTTATGGAATCTCTACACAATTTATACTGCTAACAAACACTGAGGACAATTAATAAATCCTCCTTGATTCCATCCCCCACTTTATTAATCTTTATTAATCTCTAGTCTGGTCTAAGAGGTCTTATGGGCCTGAGGGTTTGCCAGATTAAAGATTAGCGGGTGTTTTAGCTACAGGTTTTCTGGCAATGAATAATTAAAAACAATATGCTCACATGAATGTAGCTTTCAATTATTACTTCATGCACACTAATTTTTCTTCTGTTTACCCCATGCAATCTGCATTTATTGGGTTACTATGCAAGCCTGAGGGTATTAAGGAACATGTGGTTTTTTTCCTCTTGTATTATCATCATCCATTAATTATCTACACACTTGCTGATACACACCGTGTCCTCTCCCTCCCAGATGTACACAGAGACTCATGCTAAATTTGTTAAAACATCTTGTTTCAACATTTCAATGACAGATGCCTTTCAGTTAGTACCCTATGATCACTGTGTTCCTTACAGCTGTAAAACCATTGGGTTTCTTGTTCAAAATTCTTACACGGGACCTGCAGTTTAGAATAGGTTTCTTTTAAGTGTTACTCCTTTTAGAGCGAAAATAAACTAAACTAAAATACGAGCTTTGGAAATATATCCTCAAAAACACAAAGCTTAGTGCCTCTGGCCTATGCTTGCGAGTAAGTAAATGCAGAGAGTACTCTCTCGGCCAACCGAAAAACATCACAAGGCAAAAGAAAAATCTTGGTTAATCCATTCTTTTTTTTAATCTATTTTAAATTGGCTAAAACCAATATGGGAATTTTTTATCCCATATTGCCTAAAGAGACTGTGCACTTTGCACAGAGTTCAGGATTACCTCAGGCAATTCATGATTTTTCCCAAATTATTCTATGTTGACAAACTAGAATACTGCACTGGAGGATGTTTAGACTCAAACAAAATGGTTTTCTTTTCTTAAATCAATCACAACATCCCATTTGGCTTCACAGACTATTTCTTCTTGGCTGAAGTGCTGGTCATTTGTGGTTTGGGTGGGTCATTTCTTCACTGCAATTCCGGCCACATTCTTTGCCAGGTACTTCCCTCTTCCCTTGTGCTCGAGTGATGTGAGGTTTCACAGGTTTTGAGTTCAGCTGTGAAGCTGGACATGGGGAGAATTTTGTGATGTAGATTTCATGGGAGAACAACTGTTGAGGAAACAACAATTTATTGGAGAAGAGTTAAATGATAAGTGAACCTAAAATAATTTTTGCTTAAGTTCCAGCAGACAACTAAATAACCAAAATTATAATTTCAGTTCATAAACAGCTGAATTAGCCTTTATAGGAAGGAATGCAATGAGATGTTTCAGGGAATAAATTTGGGAAACTTCTGGTTTTCATCATTATTTAGAACAGGAACAAGTGGCAAAAATTCCATGCAGTAAGGATTCTCATTTTTTAAATCCATGATGCTGATTTTTTCAGATATTTCTAATGATTATTTCAAAAAGAAAATATAAAAAGAGGTCTGTTTTTAAAACTAGGTTTTTTCATTAAATTTCATATAAAAATATATTTTTGCTTCCCAGTAATATATTTGTTGGCATTTTTAAGGAAACTGGAGTATCAGGAAATATGTAATGCAAATGCACATATGTTATGCACAAATATAATGTAAATTGAGAGGTTGGAATTAGGTGAACTTTAAAGTCCTTTCCAACCTAAGATGTTCTATAATGCTGTGATCAATTAATTTTATTGTAAATATGCTACTAGCAATACTGATGTTCCAACAAGGAAAAAAGTTCAATACTAATGTCTCTTGAGAAACCTATTTTGTGTAAAAACTTTTCTTATAGTTTAAAAGAAAATGCTGCCCTAGTAGTGGTGGTCAAACACTGTATCATCTAAATATTAGTTCCATTTGACTGATCATCTAAACTACTTTGCACTTACTTGAAATTTTAATGAAAATGTTAAGAAGTAAGTCTTTCAAGACTTTTTTGTGGTTTGTTTTTATTTTTCTTTCCCTGACAAAGGATATTATAGAGGGATTCTTAATTTTGGTGCTTTTAGAAATAACAGTCTTTTCATCTGTGATAAAAAAAACAAACCAAAACCCACACACAACAGAAAACCCCTAAAACCAAAACAGAACAAAAGAAATCATAACTGAAGTTCAAGACTCCCATGTCCAGCATGTGTGTGCCTTCATTTCCATTTTCAGTTAAGCATATTGTAGAGAATTTGAAAAGGCTTTGAAGTTTGTTTCAAGTTTATGTTTTGGGTACTGCTTTGAATCATAATACTCACAAACTTTGTTGTACAAGTTAAAATTACTTGAGGAGTAGATTTTACATCTAAAGTCTCCAAAATTCCTTCATGTCAAGTTGTGCAAAGAGAAAATAAATTTGATCTCTTTTATCCATCTCAGAATTGAACAAAGTAGTGCTCACTCTTCCCAGGAAGTCCCTAACAAAACCATGAGAGTAAGGATGTTGAGAATGAATTTGGTTTGAACTACGTAAAAAAAAGGAAAATCTCCTTTCACACATATCTCTGGAGATGACATGGGAAAAGAAATTCAGAGATGGATAATATTTTCAGAGTGATCCCTTCTAAGGACGGTATGCCTGTAACTATCTGTCCTACTAACACTTTCCTTGAAATTCTGGAATTTGAGGAGTAACCGCCGGCCTCTTTGCTTCTACTCTGACAAATTGTGAATCCAAAGAAGTCAATAAAATGTGAGTTAGACCATATCGTCTCACCCATGAACCAGTCCTATCTAGATGGATCATACCCAGTTCCATGAAAGACCTAACTGTATCTAAGTGCATAATTCTATCAAAATTGTATATAATTCTATATCAGAAGGAATCCTTAACTTTTTAGGTTATGAAAAGAGCCCTTGGAGAGTTGGGACCTCCTGATAACAATGTACAAGGACTAAACCTCGGCTGGTGTGAGCTGATAAAGTTCTATGGAAATTACTTTACACCATCACTGGCGAGCCCCGATGGTCATGTTCAAGCAGTGTGTCCAATGAGAGCACACAATTCTGCCTTGATAAATCTGACAATTCAGCATGTCCTGAAATATACTGGAAAATAAATCACTGTAGTTTCTCAGTTTTGAAGTAGAAAGAAAATTCGGTGGAAATACAGACAGCAGCTTGCTAGTGATCAGAATCGTTGGGAATTTGCTTGAAGTTAGCAATAGTTTCACAATATGGTATTGATGTTATTGCTGATGTTTTATTCTTTTGTGTTAAAACTGACTCCATTTTTACAGTAGCAACGAATCATGTTTCTACAAAACAATTTTTTTGCAAAAGCTGAGATATGACTGAAGGAAAAATCCGATATTTCACTGCCTGAAGAAATAGAATATTTGTTTTGCTCTACACTGATGTCTTAACGCATGAAAACGTATGTATTTGAAGAATAGGTTTATTCTGAATGAAGTTCAAAAGGCAGTTTGTGTGACTTGAATACCTATTTATCTAACAAAAATGTAAGGTTTACTGTAGACAGACAGAGACTGGCAAAGGCTGATATACCAGTAGATAGGTAGGGTTTAACACTGTGAAGGTATCTTCACAAAATCATAAAATGGCTTAGGTTGAAAAAGACATTTGAAAATCATCTAGTCCAGGCTGCACTGCAGTAATCAGGGACATATTTCACTAGACCAGATTGTTCAAAGCACCCTCTAATTTGGCTTTGAACACCTTCAATGATGGACCATCAGCACCTTCTCTGGGAAACCTGTTCCTGTGCAACATCATTCTCATCCTAAAATAAAGTATTCTTTATGTATTCAATCTAAAGTTACTGTCCTTCATGTTAAGTTACTGTCCTTCATGTCCTTTATGTTAAACCCAGTGTCTTTAGTCTGGTCACTACAGGCCTTGGTAAAAGGCTTAAACATTATCCCTCTGCCTTTGAAACCCTTGCACATCTAAAGGCTGCAACACTGACTATAATTCTTCATATGCATCCATCCAGCCAATTCCTTATCCAGATAATCATCCATCTGTCAAACACATTTCTCTCCAATTTAGTGGCCAGAATGCTGTGGGAGCCTGTATTAGAAGTCTAGGTAGAAGACATCTGTAGCTTTTTCCTTGTCCATAGATGCACTCCATTGTAGAAGGCCACTAAATCATAGTCAGCTATGATTTGTCCTTGTTGAAGCCATGTTTACTGTGTCTAATCACCTCTCTGTCCTTCAAGCATTTAGACATGTCTTCCAGCAGGATGTGCTCCATCTTCCAACTGGGCACGGGAAGTGAGGCTGACTGGCCATTAGTTCTCACTGTCCTTCCTTTTACCTTTTTGTCCCATTTTGTAATTACCTTGATAATTGTGATAATTGACATGTATCTCATTACAATATTACTTGTATAAGATGAAATGCAGAGAACAGGTACAGCTGAAGATACTTTCTTTGTTTTTATCTGACTCTTTTATAGCCACTGAAGAGGACGTACTGATAGTACAATTCCTAAACATTGCAGAACACACTTTCTGCAATAAGAAAAAAACATTAGGCACCCTCTTGGCAGAGACAGAGGAAGGGATCAGAGAGTTGAAAAGTCATTAAGTTTGAATGATCATGACTTGCTCACATTTCATATCTAGGGAGAGATAAACTGTGCATATTTTTTCTTCACATGAACTTGCTCACACACTGACACACATTTGCTGTTTAAAAGTATTGGTTGCACAAGACTGAGAACAATTATGAGAAAGAAAGGGACATAAAGAGACTGCAGTAAATATCTGTTTGACAGTGGTTTGCTACATATTTCAACCTCAGTTCTTAAATGGACAAAATGATGCTACATTGGGTAGAATGTAAGCCTTTTGACAGGATTTTAAGGGAGTTGTAATAAGAACTAAACTAGAAAACAAATGGTGTAATGATAGGAGACTTTTTTGATGTATATCTTAAAAATTTTACTTGTTCAGTTAAAAAAGTGCAAAGGATATTAGGGAGCTCAGTACAATTATAGTGTTATACAGTATAATGTACATCTGATACCAAACCTATTCAGAAATACTGAGGTCATATAATCTGTAGGTGTTCTGAGCATCTGAATTATCTCAGGGTAGGTGTTGCTGTTAGACAACTAAGGGCAGTGAGGAAGGTGCCAGATTGGATGTAGCTGGGGTGAGTGTCTCTGCATATTTTATACATTTACTTTTAGCAGCAGGTCTGTTCAGAAATGCAGCTTGGATTGTGATTTTGTACATAATCTTTAGTTAAATAAATGCTAGTTTAACAAAGAGAAAGATAAGGGGGGACTTAGTCTGTAAATACCTGTTTAGTGAAGAAATACTTTAAATAGTTCTACAATCATTCAGAAAAAATTTAACTTCTGTTGGCTGAAATGTGAAGGAAGATAAATGCAGACACGGGGCATCTGCTCTTTTTTTGCTTGTTTGTTTGTTTTTCTCAACAGGATAATTACCACGGGAACAGATTTCTGAAGTGATACAGTAAGTGATTGAGTTGTGAAAACTCAATGATTTACAAAAGTGTGTCTTGCATCAAGTAAGAATTAATTCAATTGTGTGATATGGTGTGCATTACAAGAAGCTGAAAGAATTTTTTCTGACTTTATAATATCTTAATCTGTCCTACCTTGCACATACAAGAGCCAACCCTTTCATCATCAGCTTAGTATATTCCACTTGTTCGGTGTCTTAAATTGTGTATTACAAAATAAAACCAGCAAAATACAGAAATGATATGGAAAAGGAATGGCTTGTCATGTGCCAAGAGACATAATTGGAGAACATAGATTTATAGCACCTTTTGATTAATTTTCTGATTTCAAACAATAATGTAGCATTTTTATAAAGCAAAAAGTATGATGTAAAACAGAGTCTGGTTAATCTAAAATACATCATATGCATTATTCCATTTTATCAACTTAACTTTCTATATTTTATCCTTGTCAGCATATATTGTTATATTGCTATTTTTGCTGCAATTCATTCTGAAAATATAATCTGAAAATCAAGAATATGTGAGTCTGCAGTGGTTCATAATGAAATCCCATGTAGGCAAACAAACATCCAGCTCTGACACTCCTTCGTTATCCTAGATTTGTAATGCTAAAAACTGAACTGCTGTCAGTAGCAGGTCATGAAATCAGATGAAACCCAGAGTTTCATGAGTAGCCCAGATGCAGAATATGATAGAGGTAGCTGTGATCAGTATTTCTTCTCAGATTAAATCCTGCTATCCAAACCTTTTCTCTTTTTAATCCATAGGAAACTCTTCCCTAAACAATACAGACTGTCGGCTTTCTTGGAGATATCTCTGTGTTCACAGATACTCCATAATGTAACCTCCCATAGGCTGTGTTCTGTCACCCCTTCCAGAAGGAGCCATCTGAAAAAAAAGGCCAGACTTCAAATTGTCCAGACATCTTGCTAACATATTTGCTCTTCCTCTCCAAAGTGCCCTCTGCTTATGGGAGTTGCATCACCTTGAATTTAGCTGCAGACTTTGTAAACATCTATCTTTGTATATTCTATCTCAATCAAATGGAGAAAAAAATTTGTGTCTGGCTTGTTCATATCCAGAAGGACCTGTTAGATTGCTGAGACACACTTGTTTTAATGTGTGCTGCAGACAGACTGTCTGCTCTAACAGAGCTAACGTACTTTTTATTGCATTACAGTTAAGCAGATATTCTCTGCACAGGAACTAAATACCTCCATGAACTCCCACTGAAGAATATCTTTCTTTGCACTGGAAGGAAAGGCATCTGCCTATTCCTTAGAAAGGGCAGCTGCTTTACCATTTAAAACAGGTGGTGAGGGAATGGGATTTTTTAGTTCACTGTATAGGAGGAAAAACACAATCAGAGATAACAGTCACTGTTTAGGTCTCTGTAGCTTTGCTACTCCTAAGCAGTGTGGTTTGTGTTAAAAGCCAACTAAAGAATGTCACAAGAAGGAGTAAATACAAAATTTCTCACTTTACCCACAGTTGTTGTCCCCAGAAACACAGAGCCCTGAACTAACAGGAAACACAGTGGTATCTAGGGACAGGGAAAAACTACAGGAGATTTTTGCTTTTCCCAGTATTTTTGCATTATACTGCTGTCCTTTCAACAACATTAAATGATACATCAAGGCCATTTTAAAACATAGGTACATAGAGTAGGTATTTGGGATGGCATCTTCAAATAACTATAAGGATAATCAATTGCTATAATAAAGCAGATTTTTCTTACAAAAAGTTAATTTGTGTTATGTGACCATGCTGTGCCTGAGGGTCCCCTAGGAGTTAAATTTTTAACATATGATGAAATGACAATAAGCCAATGCTGCATTGTCTGGGAGGGCTCTGTTCATGGAAATAATGCTTCAAATACCATTATCATCTCAGCAGCAGGTCATAAGAGACTTATTATTGTTTCATAGGATTTTATTTTTTAGGCAGTTAAAGCAAAAATTTAAACAGATATGTTTTTGGTTTAGTTTATGTTGGGCTTTTTTCTTTTGTTGTGAAAAATAAATTCTCATTTGATTTGCTTATATATATATATAAAAATATATTAAAAACCCTCAAACAAAAAAAAAAAGAATATGATTTTTAAAGGAAAATAATTTTGTCTTTTCTTCAAAAAATACCATTAAAGAAACAGCTTACTATAATTAACCTCCTTTAAGATTATAAATTGGTCAACTGTGTATCTATGGTAACGTAATAACTTGAAGGAGCTGTATGTTAAAAGAAAGAAAAATTAATATGAACTTCCCATTTTAAAATGTGTTCCTTTAACAGATGTGAACTAAGTCCTCAGAGAAATGTACTTTCTGTTCCTTTTAATGCAGCTTGCTCTACACACCTTGCTACCCCATATTTCTCTTTTCTTGTCTAATCTGAAATCATTCCAGTCTCCCCTAAAATCACTCAATCAGCTCATGAAGCCACAAGCTGATGTAATCAAAAGTATAATAAAAAGTGTGGTAAAACCTGTGGGGAAGTCTGTGACAGAAGTCTTAAACAAAAGAAGCAGCACACAATAATAAAGAAGTTAAATTCATTGAACAAAGGAGAAATGGTACCAAGCAGAAAAGGCAAGGAATTGGGTGGTTACCTCTATTTTTGCCATTAAATTAAGACTGAGCTGCAGGAAGTCATGCTTGGGGATTAGAGGCTATAATTTCTGTGCCTTGTCAATAAGAGTATGCAAAATCACTGGAGAATAATTTAGTGAGTACAATTCTGATCTCTTCCATCTTAGAATATGCTCAAGTATTATCCTACAAGAAGCTACTTAACCTCCACTGATGGTGCTTCATGTTCAATGGAACTGAGCCCTTCAAAAAAAATCTCCTTCTGTCTGGAGAGCCATCAATGAAGGCCTTTTTTTTTTTTCACCTCCATTCTGAGGCAGTGATGTGGGAAGAGAATTGTGGGAGTGAAATGGAGAGTGACTCTTTATTATTGCTGGTCTTGCCATGCCATGACAAATGGAGAACTGAAGCAAAAGAGATTTTTTGTCTGTGTCACTTTCAAACCAATGCAAAGCTTTACTTCGTAAAGTTGGAGAGCAAACATCCTCTTTCTTAAATTTATGTTATTAATACTAATAATTTGCTGTTAGGAAAATATCTTCTATGCACAAATATTGGTAGATCATTTTCTGAATCAGTAGCTGTACGTACTTGATCAAAACCATATTTCAATAAATATAGCATCAGCCATATTTTTTTATTTGACAGGCCTTGCTAAGCATCATTTTATAGTGGCATTATACCACAAAGATGAGAAGTGGGCTCTCAAATTCAGTAAAAGTAGTTTTCTTGAGGGGGCAGAGAGATAACTGGCTTGCCATATACTATAAATGGACAATGACAAGGCCAAAGGGAGAGAGAAATCTTGCAGAAATGCTCCAACCAGAAAAAGTCTTCAAGAATAAGTATCCTTATATGTGTCCCTTGATGGCCAGAATGAAATTCGCTCAAGATGAGGTAGATGGAAAAGAGGTTGTATTATCACTGCTGTGGGAAATAAACAGGTAAGAGTAAATATTTTTTTAATAATATATTTTGATATTTCCAGGCCAAAGGATAAAGTAGCCAACAGAACATAAAAAATTCCTTTTCAGCAGAACTCCCCTGATTCTCAGGTGAGATTAAGAAATTTGAATGCCATGGAGAGTTATGGCTACTTGGCCTGTGGCTTCTATCCATGTGTATCACATGGCTATTAGAGGAACAGTCTCTTAAAGTTGCCTGTGAGAGAGTTGTGCATAAAAACCATTAATGTCTACCAAGATATGAGTTTATACTCTACATTGCATTAAAAATATTCCACTAAATGACCACAAATCCACACTGTGCATAGGGCCCGACATATGAAGTCAATATAATACTATGAGAGCAATAATGGTTTGAATCAAGGTGTACTGGTTACGTTTATATTCCACTTTGGTTGTTTGTACAGCTGATTATAATATAGTCTGTCTTGTTTGAGCCAAACCTATAAAATACATATAGTAGGAAAGGTGTTATACTGTAGCCTGGTATTCAGTGAACAGATCTTATTCTTACAGCTGTTCTTCAAAAAGATTATTCAGACACAGAGCTTCTCACTGTGCCTTTGCTTCATTTGCCCCACAGTCAGACTTTTCTCATGGCAGCACTTCCAAATACATCCAGTAATGTTGAAAAAGAATTTAAAATCATTTCCAGAAAAAAAAAAAACAAAACCCAAAACATCATGTAAATCTTCCTTTATAACACAAAATTATTTTTGAAGAGTATAAATATTGATATATATGATCATTTTCTGTAAGCCAGCAGCTTTGAGTGAAGCAAATTAAATTACAAACTTTTTAAAATTTTATTTCTTTAATATCCTTAAAATCAGGTTCCAAATTGTTACACCTATTATTTAGTATTACTCCTAAAATGGGTAATACTTGTCCCCTTTATCAACTTTTTTCAAGATAAATAACAATTCAAAACAAGTTTTCTTTTGAATGATTTGGATTACAGATAATGAAGAGAGTAGCATAGTTACATTATACAAAAGCAGTAACAAATACCAAAGATCTTCATTTTACTGCAATTTTATGCTAGAATGAATTAATGGAAGGACAAGAAAGATGTCTGGAGAGTGCTGCTTTTAAGAGTAAAGGTTTTACAAAAGCATTAGTAAAACTAATAGCAGACATCTTGCATTAGTGTAGCTCTGATAAGGTGCTGCTAAAGTTCCAGATATGTTCAGGGTCAGACATCTGTGAATAAAATGGTTATTGAAGTTCAATATTATGCACAAAAAATCGGTGAGGAGCCAAGGAAGATACTTTTAAAGGCAGATGCCAGTACAAAGCTGCAGGGCTGAGATGGTCCTGCCCAGTCACACAGTGCAAAATGCAACAGGTTGTCTCTCAGGAAATGAAGAACTAAAATTAAAAACTTTCTGCAGTTCACCACATGAAGACACTTAATGGTTTCAACTATATTTGCTTCCAGTTATTCAGAAGAAAAGGACTGGAAATACAACCAATTTTTGAGGCTAATCAGTAGTGGATATCAGGGTAGTTCATATAGCTTCATACAGAGTAAATGACAGGATATAATTAAGTTTTTCCCTGAAGCAAATAAAACAGTCAGTATGGCAACTCCACTATTTCACAATTAGTGGCCATTGTGGTTACTAGCTGAAAAAAAAAAAAAAATCGTCATTTATCAAGAAACACTGTATCTATCTACAAACACAGTGTTTTTTATTTCCTACTCTAAGGACTGAGAAGAATTATGTCTCAAATATCATGATTTAATAACGTTTCCAACAGCTGATTTTTTGATAGAAATCAGTATAATTCTGCCTTCTTCCTAAAAATGCAAATAGGTATTAGAATGAACAATTTAAAACATATAACAAATTGGGGATAGAAAAGTGAAGAAGTTAAATCTTTTCCAGCTAGTAATGCAGAGCCAAATAAGCTGCTGAATATGCCCCTTTGGAGGCAATCCTTTCAAAAGGTCCCTGCTGAATCTGTGTGCAGCTGACTGCAGCTGACTTTGGGCTTTAGTTAGCCTTAGGAGTCATTCACCACAAGCTGCCAAAGACTTTTATGTTTTTTTTTGGCTTGCCCCACCACTTCGCACCCAAGCTCAAAAAAAGACACTTTTCTCTAACCTGACCAAGGTCTAGAAACAGATACTCAAATCAGTCTTTCAGAAAACTTATTCCACATAACTGTTTTCTTTGAACAATTTTCCTCTTTTCACTCTTCCTGTATATCTGAGGGACAGAAGATGTAGAGATCTGCCATTAGCTAATGACTCTCAAAAAACCTAAATTTGCTTGAAAGGAATCAAAACAAGGCTGAAAGGAAACAGAACTTGAGATCTCTGTTAAATACAGTTTCTGAATCAGCTAGTTACACTTTGAAAGAGAGCTATTAATCACTGGGAAAAGGTCTTTGTAAACTCAACAGTCCATCTCTTAGAGAAGTGTTTCACAGTCTTTTTAAATTCAAGGGCCACTTAACCTTTCTGCAAAAAAACCAGAGCATTGCTTTTTAGAGTGTTGCCACAGTACCATACATTTATTTACAACCAGTTTAATCCTGTTCCTTTATTTTAATTTTTTTATAATTTGCCTTCCCTGTTTGCCAGCCTATTTGGGTTGTTAGTTTATGATTTGTTTGTATCTTTTTTTTTATAAAATCTTTTGCAATCATTGCGTAGGTCATCATTTACTATCATAATGATAACCACAGGATTTAGAAAATATGGCAAATTGCCATCTAAGAAAGGAATTAATTTTTTAAAATCTATCTTTGCAGTTCAGGAAACAATTTAGAATATTTTGCAGAGAAAAAAATAAATTTTCTCTAGAAGAAAATATTTTGTTTGGTTTTCGTAAAGGTTTAAAAAAAAGCATATTTTACAAGTTCCACTGTAGAAAGAAAGAAGCTAATGTTAACTTGTTTGTTTGTTTTGTTACAGTAGATTGTCCATAAACAATTTTATGGAGTTTAATTTCTGAGCGGTTAATATGCCAAACTGGAGATCCACAAAGCTTCTAGTATTCAAAACTGCAGGTCTAAATCAACTCTATTACCTGTTGTCCAACTGTGCATCAGTAGGTATGCAATCATTTAACAGCTGTTGGTACCATCAAGCTTTCAAAAACAAGAAGCCAAGAGACTAGGAAAATTGTTAGAGGGAGATGGCAATCCCCTGCATTGCTCAAGAATAGTAGCCCAAAAGAAGACTGATGACTACTGAAAAAAGTTGTGGTCATTATCTTCTATTATTACTTTCTAGATATGTATTGATAAATATTGTCTTCTAGTAATGTTTCAAATATCTTCCTGTGGAACACCACACACTTGTGGTCAGTTGATTCTGGTTGGCTGTCAGGTGCCCACCAAGCTGCTCTCTCGTTTTTCCTTCTCAACAGGACAGAGAGAGGAAAAGTGTCAAGGACTCGTGAGTCAAAGACAGGGAGATATCACCCAGCTACAGTTACAGAATAAAAAAAAAAAAACTTGACTTGGGGAAAATAATTTATTATCAGTTAATAAGAGTAGGATATGAGAAGTCTAAAACCATTTTAACCCCAAACCCATTCTCTCAGTCAACTGGCATTTCTCATACAGCTAAACACTTTCCCTCCAAAGAGGATGGCATAGTCAGACCAATCTGGAGGCCTTTCTGTCCCCCAGACAAAGTTCCTTTGCTGTATGGGACCCTACCAGTTTGTCTAGGCCAAAATGCTAACAAAGGTGTATTTCACCACTTGAACAGTAGAGGTGATGCTGAGCATCAAGCCCGTGTCCGCATCCCGCACAGTTTGTAAGGACAAACATAACCAGAAAATCTATGTCAGGCCTTGGGAAAAAAGGTCCCCCAAGGTCTCCATACCCACCTTTACCTATGAGGGGTGACTGTCATGCCCACATCTGCTGTTGATAGCCCCATTGCCAGAGAAATTCAGTTCCATGGTGATGATAGACTGATGAGTTCCTCTGCAGAACAGTTTCTGGACTGTATCCAGCTCAACCAAAACCCTGCCCCCAAACTGAGAGCTTCAACAATCTCTTTGTGCAGAAAAATAATGAAATAGAGGAAAGGATCAGAATGGTTCTAAACAATAATAAAAATATAAACTATGAATTATCATGGGAACTTCAGGGAAACACTGTAGTATCAAAAAATTGTCAAATATAGAGATATTGTAATTACATTTCCCCAGAATGAGGAAGGAAGACTGCAGTGTCCTGTTTCACAAGTCTCACGGGAAAAGTAACTGCAGGGTGAAATGATCTGTTCAAAGCAATTATTTTGCACTTAATCCCCAGAAATCATTTGGAGACTCAGAATAATGACTTCCAAGCCCTTTGGCATGTGGCCACAATCCATGAAAACATAGCATAACTCTGGAGAAGGAGTATCTCCCCCTCATTACGCAACTTCAGAATTGTTAAAATCCTTTTCAAAACCCCTTCCCAGAGCAAAAACTGTTTGCAGAAGTGACCTTCTAAATAAAGAAATTCAGTTTGCAGGCCTGAAAAGAAACTACACCCCTATGTGTCTAAGGCATGTGTTTCATATCTGCAAAGTGGAAAAAAAAAATTCTTCTGGCAGAGTCTCCTCACAAATAGCAGATAGATTATTAAACAACTAATAACCAAACTCAGGCTTTTGGTGGGTAATTTTAGGATTTCTTGTCCTAGAGATTAAGTAATTTTTTATTACATTTAGGTGGCTCAGTGCAACTCAGTCTACAACCTGTGCATTCCCAATAGTGACAGCTTTCATACTAATGTATATTTGTCAACTAATTTAAAGTGGGCTTGATGTGGATTTTTCTGCTCCGTGTCTTGAAGCAGAAAGCCAGACTTAAAAATAGTTTAGGACAGAGTTATAAATGTTCCAGCTACATCCAGTGAAAGCTAATGAAGAATTAAGTATTCTGGAACTGTTCCTTATCTTATTAAATCAGTATGTGTTTTTATATATTGATTTAAATTGACAAGTCAAAACTGTGAAGATTTATTTTAAATATAAAACATGAGGAAAGTTATTTATAGTAAGAACAAGAAGGAAGTCTAGTAGGTAAAAAAATCCCTAGTCCCTCTCTTAGTTCTTTAATCCACTGATTGCCTTCCAGAGAGATCTGACATGCTTTTAGTTTAACATTTCAAAAATCACATTGTTTTTTATTGTAGTATGATGAAAACTTCAGCCCCCCAACTACAAATTTTTGATGGATGTCAAAAATAGACATTTACTATTAAATATGATTTTAAAAAATGCTGTAATGATCTAAAAAAAAAAAAAAAAAAGAAAAATTTAATTTCATGCTCCAATAAAATCAAACTGTAGCCAATCTTTGAAATTGACTGTAATTTACTAAAAGAAAAGTCTGTATCTTAAGATAAAACAGAATGAAGATTGAAACAATTAATCTGAATGGACTGGATAGTATACTTACTAATACTAAAGTTACTTTTAGAGCCACAAAATATTTCTTCATGTTAGTAGAAATTTTTGTGGTGTTGGGTTGAATTTGCAGCCTTTATGAAATTAAAACACCAATGCCATTGACTCCACTGGAGCTGCTAGTTTGGCTTCAAGGAAAGACTATGGCTTGTGTTTCTTTAAAGCTTATGGCTTATACTTACACTATGTGACAGATGTCAATTAATTGTGGCAATGAAGACATTCTAATAGTATTAAGATTAAAAGATTAAGTTTTATCACTCTTTTTATTTTTCTTTGTCCCATCATGAAAAGGCAAGGTCTACTGCCAAAAATGTAGTTCATGAGTGCACTTGCATTTGCTTTCTGATAAATCTGCCACTGAGGATAAGCATCATTATCAATAACTTGCAGGCTATAGAAAGTTTTGACCCTTCCCTCCAGGATATCTACAGACTATTTCAGACCCATTTTGCACAATAACTTTCATTAAAAGCAAATGAAATAATGTTAAATTTCAGAGAGTCACATTGCATTTGTTTTCAAGGTCACCTTTATTTGGTTTTTTTTACACAGTCAGACCTATGTCTAACTCTTCATTTTGGGGGATGGCACTACAGCCTTTCACCAGAGCACCCTCCTCCATGTCATGAGTGACACATCTGCAGACCTCACAAGCTAATAAATACTGGTTTGGCAGCTGCAACTTCCCAGGCAAGGGGTATGGAGCACACACAATGAAGCACAATAAAATGCTGGCCTGCTCATTGCAGTAACAGCAGGAAAGATTATCTTTCCTGAGAGGCCCTGAACTGAACTGGAGATGTCTAGAGGGAGGTAATGTCAAAAACATAGGTGTTTTCTTCAGGACTTGGATGTAACTGAAAGAAGCTTTTCAAGATCTGAAATTTGTACAGGTTATTTATGTGGCAGTTAGATAATCAACTCCTACTTGTGTACAACCTTTGAGATGGTGCTTTCTATTACATACTAGTAGTACTTTTCTTCTAGGAAAACAGATTTAAACAGCAAACTTTGCATAGAAATAACACTTTCAAATAATAGATTGTGAACTGACTTCATGTGCCTATGAGACAATTTGACTGTAATTCTTAAATCTCATCGTCTTTACATGGAAAAAAGAAATATTTGAACAGAAGTTGATTTAAGGGTATATTTTATACCTGACATTTATCATATCCACTGCTTTCACATTAAACATGAATTATCTGTAAAGTTCTGATTATTCATTCGGGTTGCCAGTGTCAAGGAGTGAGTTTATTATATTCTTGCTGGGTTTGCCTGTGTGGCTTTTTTTTCTTTTCTGTGGTTTATTGCCTATGTTGATGGAAACCCAGAAAACTTTCAGTTAACATTGGAAGTAATACTGGCGACTTACTTTGAAGACATGACATATTCTAAAATAGTCTCATTTTGATTCACAGATAAAACAGTTCTATTGTAAACTTTTACTGTAAAGAGGGGGGATTTGAGGAGAATTAAAATGCAGAATATTATTTTGTCTATGTCAACATTTGCTGAAGTAGAGTTGCTGCATTTTGGTCTCTATAGGGCTAAGTCAGGAATGGTATATCACACAGAATCACACACACACACAGAGAATCACCAGGTTGGAAGAGACCTTCAAGATCATCGAGTCCAACCTCTGTCCCAATACCTCAACTAAACTAAACCATGGCACTGAGTGTCCTTATGGAAGTTAAATTTATTTCTTTCCTAGGGCTATCATGTCAAGTCATATTTACAACCATGCACACACAACTTTCTTTAACATAAATGCTAGTAATTTTTCATAATCCCTGCATGCATTTACAGGTTAAAATATTCAAATAATGCTCCAAGTGAAGTGATAGGTTGAGCAGTAAGTAAGGAGGATGCAAATGATAATATGTAAATATATACAAGAAAAACAAACCTTTCTGAGGTCACCAATATTTCTATCAGGCAAATAGATTTGAAAAGTAAATTTCAAGGTCATTCATTTAGAAATCAATCATTGCCATAGAACAAACTACCTAATAAACACTGTTCACTGATGGAGGTTTATCTTTCGGAAGTTTTCCCAGTCTCTTTCAAGATTGAAATGCTCTCTATTATTTATCAAGCACAGGAAGGACAGTCACATGGAGCACAGATATCAAGCAAGGCCTGTCAATAATGTTTATTTCCATCTAAGCATAAAATATGTTTGGGGTGCACAATTAGAAGATCAATCACCAATCCACATGTCAGGGGACATGATGCCTGTTTCTTGCCTTTGTTGTCCCCCTACTTCTGTTTCCCTATATTTTTGTTATGGTCAGATCATATCCAGGACCCAATGGGTGCTTAGTTTATAAGACTCTCAATGTAATTGGAAGCAAAATGCAGCACACAGTAGGAAAAAGACCAGTAATCAATTTTATTCAGCCTCCACTTTGTTCTCCTTCAAATTTCCAAATAAAAGTGTATCTCAAAAACATAGAAAGGTATATTGCATTTGAAGCAAATAGTGAACTGTTTCCTATAGTGTTAAAATCTTTCTAGAAAATATCTTATTCAGTAGGGATCCACTGAAAGAAGCCTATATCTAATGTGATGGTTTTAGTTTATGCAAAGAATGCTATTGCTTTAAATAGAAAGAGAAGACTCTTGTGTTCCATCTTAACAATTCTATAGACAACACATTTTAAACAATGTAGTCCAACTTTACAGCAAGTCTAAAGACTACACAGCTAATTCAGGAAAAAAAAAGTACATTGATTAGCCTAAATTTGCAATTATTGATATATTTTTGCAATGTGAATATAAACAGTAAGGCTGATTATTTGGTTAATTACATCAATATGTTAGAGGACTTGCTGTACAACGAAATAGGCTAGTTTATGTCAGAAACTAAGATGAAACCATTCAACTCCTTGGGAATTTCATATCATGACTACATAGATGATTTTCAGTTCTCTGTTCCTCTCACATTTTGATATAACTTCTTTCTTTAAAACAAAGGCTATTGCAAAGAGCAAGGTGATGCCTCAATTCCACTGTGTTTAATTCATATTGCCACTGATTTCAATATCTTTGAAAGAATACTTTCTCAGTGATTGCCAGGTTGGAATGTTCTGTCCTGTTCCAATCTAACTTTTCTTACTGGATTTATCTGGTAAAACTTTCATTCCTCCTAAGATATCTGAGATTTGCATCTTATCTCTGTATGGACAGAGTTTTGCTAGCCTGGTTTCCCTCAAAGCTGGATTTACTGTGTGTGATTTCTAAAATCCTATTTTTTTTTTTTTTTGAAATTGTCTATTTTAAAGTTTGAACCAAAAACCAGATGTGTCTGAATGCTCTCTCAAAGTTGAACTGAGATGACTCAAAAAATGGCCCAGATGACTTATAGCAATCCAACACACTAATAGGACATGGGATACTTGACCTGTGTGTGAATTTCTCTGCTGGCATATTGAAATCATGATCACTCTTCCCTGGAGCTGGAAAAGGACCTTCCTTCTTCTGTGTGTTACAGGCTGATGATATCAACATATGCAGAAGAAGTGCCAAGGCTGCAAGAAATCAAATGGGCTTTAGCATACTAAGATACAGGTTTAGAAGGCCACTTAAACAGGGAGAAAATCTGGATATATGTTGAGTGACTACATTTTAAATATTCTTACTTTAAGAAGGATTTTATATATGAAATTACCATACAGACATTTTTAGATTCCTTGGAAGAAAATGTAATATTCACATATAGATAAATTATTAAAGCAGATGTGGTGACTGGTTTTAAGAAATATCATGCTTTTGTTTTAATATAATTTTTATACATTTTAAACTCTTCTGAAATTTAAATTCATTACAGAAGGCTTCTTAGATTCCTTAATGGTTGTACATTTAGATTTAATTAGTAGAAGAAATTCCTTGCATAATATCCAAAAGCTATCTGATATTTTCATACTGTATCCGGAAGAATTGCAGCTGCCTCCATCATTACTTTTCAAATTACAATTTTTGTCATCTAATGCATTAATGCTGTATATGCTATCAAAGAGCTATATTTTCTAGAGAGTTAAAATCTGAAAATCAATAAATCTAATTAAGAACTTCAAGTTTCTGGAATTCTCATCAAGGCTACTTCCTGTACAATAAACAATAAAAAATAAGTAATACCAAGTAGAAATATGAGATTAAGAAGATATATCTGTTGAACTAAAAAGTGCCAGATCCTTCAAGTAAATAGTTATCAAAGAACTGTGACAAGAGAGTCTTTATGATTTGAGATATATTCATACCATGAAGGTATTTTGTAGGTTGGTTAAAGCA
Organism: Rhipidura dahli; assembly: GCA_013399225.1. Lineage (NCBI taxonomy): Eukaryota > Metazoa > Chordata > Aves > Passeriformes > Rhipiduridae > Rhipidura > Rhipidura dahli. Next base: position 65,524 of record VXAC01001160.1, read on the forward strand.
GGAACTTTTAAACTGTACATACACAAAGAACAAGAAAGAGTTTAAATTGAGGGTAGTATGTAATTTAGCTTTACTGCAATCTGTAAAGTCACTGAACCCAGTCCAGATGAGGGATAATATGGAGAATATTTTCATTCACACTATAATAATTTATTCATTTCCCACCACCAAAAGGCAGCTCAAATATACCAGTACGGATCCGGGACACAATACTACAGTGCAAATCTCTATTTAGCCTTAACACCTAAACCATTACAAATACATATTTCTCAGCATCTCATGTGATGACATTAAAAAGTCTTGTTATGAAAGTTCAAGGCCCCAAGAACTTAGACAGTATAGAGAAAACAATACAATTTGGATGTAATTCCAAAATGCTGCAATACTTCTGAGAGGCTGCTGAACATAAGATCAAAAATAGGAGCTGTGCTTTCCCAGTTCTTCTTGCTTCCTGTAATTTATTATGTTAATTAAAATACAGACTAAGACTTTATCATTAAATCCAAGTGTTCAAAGCTACTGTCATCTTACTAACCGATATATGCATGTTCTTATTTTCAGTGAAAATATTTACACCCTTGTCCACCCATCTCCAGTATTTTTAAAGGTGCTACAAGCAAAGCACACAAGTTTCTGAGGACAATGTGGTTCACCCAGTCCTCATTCACACTAAATCCTGCAAGGAACTAAAGCTGCCAAGCTTCTATATTTACAGGTCCAAATGTTTGTGCATCTGGGCTCTTGCACATGTGTAGGAGTGCACCAGCTGTTCCCTTCCTCTGCATGATTTTCTTCTCTCCATTTTACCTTGTGAAGTAAGGTTTCCTAAGGCAACTGATAAAAAATTTGGGATTAGATGAGCATGAACTTTATCACCTATCTCAGAACTGAGTCTTTCAAATATATGTAGATATGCCAACCAGTGTAAAAAACTGGGATTTTTCCTTTGATCCTTCTGATCACTTAGTGAGGCAGCAAGAGAGCAAGAAGAAGTGAAGAAGGAGCTGGAAATCACATTCAATATGGAGTGGGTTAAATTGTTGTTATGGGCCTAGGGGATGATTGAAGTAGGGATAGAAGCATGGTTAAAAGCATCTGACACAGCCAAGTACAGAGAATCAGAGCTGTAAAGTTGGAGTGGATAATGATAGATACTGGGATAGTCACGAATTGAAAGAAGAAGCCAAAAAACTAAATGGATACACTGTACTTGAAAACAATTTCTTTTAGAGGCTTGTTGTTTGGTAAAGGTTAAGTAATGGGGTAAAACAGTGTTATGAACTTTGCAATATAGTCATCTGCTCGATTATGGCCTCAGTTGCTGCAGTGACCCACTACTACCCCAGTGTTTGAAATAATTATGTATTTAACTACCTTTCCTCCAAATACGTTGTGGGGTTACTTTCAGTAACTTTGTGGGGTTTTGAGGTTTTTCGGTTTTGCTTTTGGTTTGTTTTTCTTGGAATTACTAGGAAATTAACTATTTTTTTCAATAGTAACTAGCTACCAAGGCAGAGCACATGCAGGGCAATCCTCAGTAGTCCCAGAACAGACCACCATGTGTCTGTCACAGGTCACAGTGCCCCAAGACTGCACAGGTAGTCTCTTTGCTCCTGGGTGTTCATCTGGAGCTGCTGCAGGTGAGTGCTGGGATGGACAGCACAGCCAAGGGGAGAGCTGTGCAAGGAGCCCTGCGAAGATGGGCCATGAGGAACCTCCTCTGTGGCTCACCCAGGAGCTCTCAGCCCTTTGTTCAGGAGTTCATCCCAGCTCAACCTCTGCCCCAGATGCTCTCCTGAGACATCATCCAGGGGTGCCTGTGTCCAGTCCTGTCCCTGACCTGACTGCACTATCTTTTCTTCCTGCCTTCTCCTCAGATGTAGCTGGTTACAACAAATTTCTCTGGGGATGCCTCGGCTCTCACCAGCTCTGATTGCCCTCATGGGATCTTCTCTGCTGATTTAGGGACAGCAGGATTCTGTCCAGATGCTAGTCTGCTGTCACCCTCAGCTCCTAGCTCCCTTCCCTCAGTGGAGTAACCCACTCCTGCTGCTTCTTGAGGGCATTAATCAACTTGATGAGAGCATGAAAATGTACCCCTAGAAAGACAACAATAGCCAGAGAATTAATGCAGACATATAGATGCATTGAAGTGATATATGGTCTTTTCCTTTTTTGACAATACAGATTGATTTGTTCATCATAGTAGGGGTATAATTTACATGCAGTTTTGAAAACAATGTAAGTCAAAGACTCAGAAGTGGATAATGTTCAAGATACTTTATTACAGTATAACATATAAGAGGAATATGTTTAGATATTTGTTTATGGGTCACTTACAGGGTATTCCTTTTTTTTGCAAGACAGGCCATAAAGTGAAAGCTCTTCCATAAGGACCTTCTGAGCTCACTATTTAGGAAAATGCAAGTATGAAGAGGAAATATTTCTAATGTGTTCTCAGTGTTACTGAATCTGGACTTCTATTGGACTAAGCAGAGAACAGAAAGACTCAGCATAATGTTACATTACCATAAGGTGCAAATTTTGCAGGGACATTTTCATTCTTATTCCAGGGGCACTCACATGGTAGCCTAGAGTAAGTCCAATTCCTAAACAGCATTTCAAAGCAGAGATGATTCCTTCAACTGCATTGGGGAATGATCTGGTAGCCCAAGTAAACAGTCTTAAAGACCATGTGCCCTCTACTGCTCTCTACTAAGCAGGAAGTCATAGCCTTCTAGAAGAAACTTCCCAGTGTTTTTAGATGAGAGAATTTTACTACCATAATTAGAGCAGAAAGTGGCAAAGCAGTAACTATGAAAGATCCACATGGTAAAATAACTGTGCTAAAATCCTTAGTTTCCTAGGAAAGGAAGCAAAGTCACACAGCTTTTTTTCCCCCTCTAACTTCTCTTCAGATATTTTTTCTGGCATCTCGGAGGAGCCTTTTTGTCTCCAGATTTTTTTATTGATGATCATTCACAGCAAATTCTTACTGTTCTCTATATGGATACAGGTTATGTCCATCATAGTTATGTAGTTGAATTTCCCTGTTCCATCAACATCAGGTAATTCTTACTATGCCATAATATTAAATATTCTCAAATTCAAATCGTATTCATGAGTAAGCAGTTTGAAAAACGTAATACATTTCAATACACAGTCATTATATTTCATGGAAAAATTGTCATAGAATATCCTCCAGTCTTGACAAAACAAATAGATTTATTTTCATCTCTTTTCATATAAACATGCAGGCATTTGCCCTGTTACCTTCTCATATTTATGAATCACTCCCAGATGCATATCTGTTATTTCATATCTGCCCATATCAGTAACATTGACATCCTGCTTTAGTCAAGACTGTGACTGAATTTTCCTATTGTCTATTATTGTGCTTCAGCTATCTTGTCAGGTTAAACCTCCATTATCCACATAATTCCACACACTTCCTATAACTGGTAGGAACTCTTAAGAGATGAATATGTGAACATTTTAATTTATTTGCTTGTTTTATTTTCAAAATAAACCATGAAACTCTTCAACACAATCTACTCAGCTGTTAGTTGAGTAACCATTTAAGCATACTACAGTGAATGTCAATCCTCCCACATCTTCCAACTTCTTTTATTTCTCCTCATCTGAATTTACTTTGTAAGCAATTCCAAAAGACAATCACATTTTTCTTCTTCCTGCTCTCAGACACTCACTAGGGATGACTCAAACTTTTAATCAAAATGAAAGAATTAGTGGGCCAGAGTAGCACAGCACAACAGGAAATGATAAATAACATAAGCTGAAATTGTATACAAGAATGTCAGTAAGCAGAATGCAATTATTTAGGCAAACTGAGAAATGTCCAGGACACTGAAGCCAATATGCAAACTACTGGAAACCTAACATAAAAGATTAGGCATATGAGTAATTATATTTAGTATTCCTATCATATTTCCATCTTCCAAACAGAGTCAATGAACTGGCCATTATTAATTTTCCACAACTGTTCACCACCATGATTTACCAACCTGATCTATAATATCACTTCAAAAACCCCACTTTTCTCCTCATCACTGTCCACAAAAATTGGCTAAAGGCTGAAACAAGGCAGGGAAAATCTTTGTCACAGAGCTTAAAAGATTTTACTTTAATCTTCTTGGAAATTAGAGTTCTTCTTTTGCACTAATCTGAAATTTTGGATACAAATTATGTGCTTCAGCATGAAAAAAACTCCAAATCTCAAATCCCCAGACAAACTTAACCCCTCAAATCAAAAAAATAGTTCTTTCAAATTTATAACATAAAATATTCCATTTAGACCTGAAATTCCAGCTAAGAGGCAATGTTCCAAAGTTCCTGGTTCAGTCCCTGTTCTCCAGGATTTCTGAGATGTAGGGATGAAAAAATTTCAGTTGTCCCTGTTGAGAGCAAAGTCCAGATGTCAAAAAAACCTCACTGGTGCCTTTAGTAACTGTCCTGAAACTCAGCTCAGTTTCAACTCCTCGCAGCTGCTGTCTCTGACTACAGGGTAGTGCCAGAGCACAAAAGGGACTCTTTATCAGTTCTTTTATCTCCAAATTTCCCCATCAGCAGGTGTAGCTGTCTGATCCTGGATTCAGAAGACCAACCAAGACTCAATATGCAGGAAATGTGAGCAGTCAGGATCAGTGGCTCATGATCACACCTGGAAGCTAAAATAAAATTATAAATGCTCAGACTTGCAAGGAACCAAAAGATTCCAGGTAGATACTGAGAAAGTTGGAAAGGCATCTTTCCAGGTCCAGCACTGGGTGCAGAGAGCATTTCCTACACTGGACCCAAAAATTTCTGGGGCTACCCAGAGCTGGGTGCCCTTGAGCCCTGTCTCAGGGCTGTCCTTCCACAGGAAAACTGGACTATACATTCCAGGACTTTTGAGCAACCACCATTCTCTGATAATAAATTTGTCTCAGGAAAGTTCTGACCAACTCTAATTTTACCTGAGCTCCTTTAGGTTCTATCAGTAATTAATTCACAATATCAAAAAGATAGAATCTTTGTGGGATGCCTCATTTCAAGATTTGTTTTCTACATTCTGCAGCAGACACTATTTAAGGAGGAGTTTGTAAAATGTATTATGCATGTATGCATCTTTCTTAGCTGTACAAATTGATCTCTAGAGTTTGTCATAAAATGCTCAAGTGCAAAGAGCTAAAAACATGAAAGAGTAGATGGAGAATAAGTAATATGCTTCATTAATATCATGAGATAGAGAAGGAATAACATTAGTTTTTATTAGTTGGTTCTATTTGTACAGTTCTTTGAATATATAACATGCTCCATATAAGAATTACATTATTATTAATATTAGGCTGTCAAATCTTTCTGTGTTGTACTGCTCTCACTTGCTAGATACTATGAAAATGAATACGTGCCTAAGAGGATGAGCACTAGATCAATCACATCAAATCAAATCAAATTAAATCAAATCAAATCAAATCAAACCAAATCAAATCAAATCAAGACAACACCTTTAATGAGTGGTGTTAAATCTGTTTTGCAGATGGCAGTAATGCTTCTGCACCTGCTGCTGTAATATTCATTGGAGCACTTCCTTCTGTCTTCACATATTTTTAAATTTTTGGAAGTTTAACTGGACTAACACTGACCCTACTATATTTTTATTTTGATGCTATGCTATTGTGCTGATGGTATTTCTATCTATTTGCACCCAGTTTTGAATTCTTTACCAACAGCATGTTATTCCAAGCACTTGTTTTGTTGGAAGTCATGAGATCTTCATTCTACCAGTGTTTTTAGAATGAATGCTTCAATATTGTGCTGATGTCCTGATTGTAGAGACTATGTTTGGCCTACTTCATATGAGCATCAGACGAAAATTAGAAGTCTGCCCTTTTAAGACAGCTCAAAGTATTTACAGATACTGATCGCTGAATTAAATTTCATATAGTATATAAAATTTGTATGAGTATCCATATTTATATGCATATTGGTGCAATGTTGTTAATGTAGTATAATTACACTTGCAAGGTGACTTGACTAGAGATTTGCAGAATCAAATGAGGTTCCTTTCATAAAGTACCTGGCTAATCTAAGAATGAGAAGTGATATCCTTTTAGAGGTAGGGTATTATTTTAGTGCAGATTAATAGACAAAAGAGAAAATTAAAGAGACAATGACAGTAACAGATACAGAGAAATCGGGAAAAAGACAGAAATAAAGCACCCCCTCCTCCCAAAAAAAAACCCAGAAAACCTCTTTTGAAAGATCTGGGAGAGAACTCATATGAAAGAATTTTCATGTTAATGCTGATGATTTTATAATTGATTTCCTCAAATACAGAGTTAAACAGAGTTTCTCATGCCTCATATAAATAAGAATGGGATTGTATCAAAATAACCTGTCTTCATCATTACCTTTTTCTCCTAGCCAAAATAACTCACAAGACCACGGATTTTGACTAGCCATTCAGTTTGAAAGGACTGTATATCTTCGCTTCTTTGAATTGTGACATCATCCTACAGAGTGCTGTGGTCATGTCTTTTCTGCTTGGTATCTTTATATATTATCAGAGTAGAAGGTGATATTTAGCTAAATGAACTACTTAAAAAACATGATTTTGCTGCACTCCCAGTAATGTATCACATAGTAGCTAAGAAAGAAATTGAATGTGTGGATTATTGTTAAGCAAAACCATTTAGCAGTAATATTTAGGGGTGCAGTGCAACAGGAAAGGAGTCCTTCTGCTAAGGAAAGAAACATCCCTAAACAAAATCTTACCTCTACTGACTTCCTACCAGTAACAGACAGGATTGGCACTTTTGCTCATAATATCAGAATGAAATGTTAGCAGTTCCTCGGCAACTAATGCCATGGAAATGGATTCACATGCCCTGTGGGTGTGAATCTACAACCCAGGATTAATTGGGTTACTTTTACCAAGTGTAGACTTTTGAAAATAGGCCAAACTTCTAAATTAATTTGGAATTTCTGATACATATCATACTAATGTATTGGAATACTACTTTTTAACCTCCTGCTAATCCTGCTTTGAGCTTGCTTAGGCAGGAGCAGCACTCAGGGACATAACACTTGTTCAAGCCTTTGTCTTTAGCCTGCCCTACTCCCTGTCAAGGACTGGCAGAAAGCATTGCTCTGGGTAATGTCTGCTGTTATGCACTGCCCTCATTATAGTCTGACTCAGAAGAACTACTCTGTAATTCATATAAAGAAGATTTTTTAGTTGAGGCCAGTGTACTGAGAGAAACATGCACTCTATGCCTGTCACTCACAAACTAATTCTTACCTATCATGTGTCATAGTAGTATTTTGTACAGATTTACTGAATTGAATCTGTTGCTTTTCTAAGACTATTTTACAGCAGCAAAATCCAAATTCTTTACACTCATTTCTAGTTAGCTTTAACTGTATGGCTTTATATATGTGTGTTATAATCACTGAAGTATCAGTGAAACTTAAACATTGAAAAAGGAGTTCATTTGCATCTGGACCTACACATTAGTTTCCCATTCAGCTTTAAAATAGTGAGGACTCATGTTAAAATGGACTCCATTGTAAAACTTGACTGAAATTCCCAAACCTCTCTCTCCAATGGATAGAAGAAACCAAGGCAATTGATTTGTTCAGAGTTTGCACCACATTTTTAAACAGTTAAATTAAAGAAAAATTAATCTGTCCCTCAATCCCCATATAAGTACCTGATATAAAAAACCCAAAACAGCTCTTGGATGTGATAAATTTGACCTCAACCTGTTCCTATCTATCAAATCAATAAGAATTGTTCTTGTGCTCAGCATTATCTCCTCTGGGCTCAGAGACTGAGAGCTGGCCTTGGGTGACCTACTAGAAAAACTTCAGTAATGTTGCATACACATTCTATTTATTGAAAGGAAAGAATATTAGCAGTTGGTACTAGCACTCTATTTGGGAGGACTGCAGTTGAGAGAATGTTGTAATGAGATTGGCATTTTACATGAGGAATTGGTACTACTTTCCTAAAATGCACCAGTGGTCTCCAAGTTATATTTGTGCTTCAGAGATAAGCCAAATGCCATTATTCTGTCCTGGAGCAGTCTGTATTTTTAGAAAAGATGAAATAACCAACACTTGCATTTTTTACATCTGTGATATGAACCAATAACCCCATGAAATTGGATGAGCACTAACCTTCTGTGAAAAATGATTAGCCCTATGTTCTAAGATAAAAAAAATAAAATATGAAAAGTTTTTGAAGGGCAAGAATTACTCCTCCTAAAGTGAGAATTAGATTTCTTTGTGAAATTACTGAGAGGATTTTTTTTTTCATAAAAGTGTGGAGCAGCAAGTAACACTATTTATTAAGATTTAATGAAATGCATGGAAAAGCTTGACTCTAAGATACATTTCTCAAAAACAATGTGGTAACTGGGATTTCTGTTCATGCCTTTCATCTTGATCTTCAAAACTGGTGTGAATGCATGCAAAGCAGAATATGCCAGTGCTGCCATCAGGAAGACATTAAGCATAAAAGAACTTATATTGAGCTTGATGCTTTACCACTCACATGCATTAGTTCATTTCAAGTTTTGCTTAACCCCACATAAAAATCTTTCATTTAAACTATTTTCAATTATATTCCAGGAATAATTAATTTTATATTTTTAACTCAAAGAACAATATTTGCTACAGACTACATCTAAATTTTTGAAGCAGAAGATTGAAGCATATTCTTAAATCACATTAATATTTATATTTTTCAATTATCTTTATTTTTTAATGGCATACTTTCCTGGTTTTGTCATGTGTAAGGCAAAAAAAGCAAAACCTGTAACTTTAATGTCTTGATTCTATTAATTTAGTCAGACTTGAATATACCTCCTTAAAAAAACTAAAGAACATAATTACAGATAAAATTATTAGAAAGAAACAAGGTAATATTTTCAAAAACAGCTACAGGGTTTTGAAGCTGAAATTCCATGTCAGAAATGATTTGTGAACTTGGGGATTTTTTTACATTTCATAGAAAGTCAACAGAATTTAAGCAATTAAGTGCTTACATTCCTTTTGATAGTTTTACTTATGTTTTAGGAGAAAGAATAAATTACAGGAAAAGGAAGACTCGCTGATCTATTTTTCATAAAGTATTTGTTAGACTAGCTATCTGAAAACAGAACGTTGTTGAGTAACTTGGAGGTTATTAATATTTTGGAAGATATATAAAGGATGAAGCAAGAAGAAACAGTGGAAAATTTAAATCTTGGAAGTAGAAACAGTGTGCTAAGGGGAAAAAGAAGACTGGAATCCCTCTGGATAGCCATAGTGGGAAAGCTACCCTAGCAGCCTCTTGGTAGTGTCAGACTTTCTAGGAGCTCTCCCAGTGCCAGGCACCTCTGTATCACTTAACAGACCCAAGGCAGATGGGTCTTGCCTGGTAGAGTCCCAGAGCTTTTCCCTCTCTCATATGCCTGAGGGAAGGATGCTTTATATGCCTCTTGTTTTGAGACAAGGTCAAACAACCTCATAGAATTCCACTCATCCAAATCTTTATGGATGTGTGTGTATGCATCTGCTTCAAATCCAAGGCACTACAGAATCCAGTTATCTTCCTCTTTTCTGCAACTGCACTGAATTCTTATCTCCACTTGAAAGCTTTTCTGGTAAGTAAATTTATTTTTCCCATATATCCAATGTTGCTGGTACCATGACCATGATGAGAATACTTGGAAACACCACTAGGTTTAAATACTAATTATAGAAGCTGGAAAATAGGGAGAAGCAAACCAAGAAACAAAAGGCTGATATCCATATACAAAACATAAAATTGTCTGAGGATGGCAAAATGGAAGTGCTTTGATAACAACCATCCACTAGAAACTTATTAAGATCATTCCAAAAGGATTCAGTTTGCCCTTGAGTTTCAGCTTTCTTGGGCTAGAAATAGCATAGTGAAGGAGTTCATGTGCTCCAGACTGAAGGAGATGGCAGATGTTTTCACACAGAGGATACAGATACAGGGAATGGGATAAAGTTCTTACACAGCTACACTGGTTTCAACTTTATGTTGAGTTCAATGTTTTTATTTAATGTAGGGCACTCTTTTACTCTCACATTGTCAGGTATTTAACCCTGAATATTTCTGGACAGAGAATCTCTAAATGACCTTAAGGCAACAAAGTTAAATTACTTATACATATTACAATGCTATCAGTGAAGACATAATTTCTTATGTTATAGTTCACAGTGTGCTTTGCTTTGCTGTTTGGCCCTTCTGACTGCATAGCCTGTTCATTTAGTAAGCCCATAATTGTATATAGGAGGAAAAATCTACACAGAGACATCCAAGCCAACCACATCAGAGTTAGCCTGTATTCCAAAGGAAAACAGTCTTGGCTTTGCTGAAGTCTCCTTACGACTGTATACACTGCTCCTCTCATTAACTTCAGTGGTGTTGTACACTAAAGACACTGCACAGTTTCTGATATCTTAATATTTATGAACAGTCAAAGCTAGTTGAATGTGGTAGAACGTTGACTTGGACAAAACTTTGAATTGGATATGCTTAGAACTTGTCCTTTATGTGATCTCCTCTAGACAAGCTCTAATACTGGCTATTAAATTGGAAAAAGTAGGTTTCACTGGAGTATAAACTTTAAAGATGAAAAAATTTAGAATGACTGTCTGCCCAGCAATAAAAGGTTTATTGAGTTCTTCCTTGAAAGAATGTCCTTGGCATACAGCCTTGGTCTGAACTAGTTCAGAGACATTTTGGGCTATCGCAAACTTAGCTTATTTCTCTGTTGTTTTCTGTTGTTTCCATGGTCTGGATACCTGATTCTTGTTCCTTTCTACCTTTTTTGTTCCCCTCTTTGTTTGAGCTGAATGTTCTCAGGCTCTAACTGTGCTCACCCTGTTTTCTTTTCCCCTCTGTATCCTGCAGACTGGAAACCTCTCCCTCAGACATGCTTGTGATCCGTCTCATCTTCTCCTTTGTCTTTGCAGAAAGGCTGACATCAGAAATACAAAATCTAATAATAATAATTCATAATAATCCATAATGATTTGGATAATTCATTGCTTGGAATTATCCAAATACTGCGGACACACTGTGCTAGCACAGCCTGGACCCTACAAAATTACCATTGACTTAATGAATCAGCCAGGACCTCTGTGTCTCCGTGATCATGTCCTCACTGTGAAGAGGGAGAATAGTACTAGTGTTAGAGGAGAAACTGTGGAAGTCACTGTATCACATCTGCCTTACAAGTTTATATATGGATTTTTTTTCTTTGGGGGAGGATTATTGAAAGCATCACATTCTGTATATCTCAAAGATGTAAGGATACTAGAAAAAGGGACATGAAAGCATGTCTGCATATCCCAGAAAAGAGATAGATTGTCCTCAACTACTCTATTTCATTCACTAGATGATAAAGTATATCAACACAATTTGGATATTAAACTAAATATTATCTTTTTAAAATTAGTAGTCTGAAAACATGTGTTAACCAACAATGCTTATGATTTTACCAGTCTTTTTGACATAATGGTTATGAAAATAAAACATATTTCATTTGATGTGGATCACCTTCTATGATTCAGAAGAGAAGAATAAAATATATGACTTGATTATCAGCAATAGTAAAATTAAACAAACAATATTGCAGTTATTAATCAGAATCAAGTTTTTGCTGTGCTAGGCACATATCAAGCTGACATGGGAGATATTATTTATTTACCACAGAGGGAAATTCACCTCTGCATAGAAAGTTACATGTCTATATATAATCTAAAGCCTACATAAATCTGCCAGTTTTATGTTGATTTTCCAAATATGGTAACATCTTTTCCATAAAGAAAACAAGATTACACAGGAGAAAAATTACTTCTGGTTTGTATTTTTTTTTTCCCAGTTGAATTTCCCTTTTATTGCATACAAGATTTAGAACAAGTTTATGTACCTAAGTGCCATTTATGAAGTTCAATGTGGCAATACTAACTGAAATTTTATGGTCTTATCTGTACTAAGGTTCTCAAGATGAACACAAGTCATTTTTCTGAAAACTTGATAGCTTGCTCTGAAATAAATGTGAGGAACCATTTATGAGCTGGGATATATCTCAATCCTGATGTTTCAATGATTACACTGTGCTAGTTAAAAGGCAAAACAGTTTGAACAAACAACAAATAGCTCAGTTTCCAACACAAACAGAAAAAGAGGTCTGTAAAACATCTCATTTTAGATGTTTGCATGACATAAAAAGAATCTCTACCTTTAGATTGTAAAATCAGTCATTCTGGATCCTACATCTTCATAAAATTCATGACTTGAATAATGGAGGACTGAATAAGTCATTGGAGGGTTTCTTGCAATGCAACATCATAATAAAACTCTTTCACACCAAGTCTGACAGCTGTGCCACAAAGCAAAGTATGATACATAGAAATTACTTGAGTGCCATAGATAAATTACTATTTCTACCTCCATGCATATGTAATTTGCATAGATACAAACATGGAATAAAATGGGTAACTTTCAGATATTTCCTATGACACATATCCTCAGTTCAACTGGTTTTACATTAGTGGTAAAAAGAAAGTGTTCCTGGAACAAGGTTACTCTACCCAAGATTTTGGGAAAGCTCAAGTTTGGAACTCAGTGGTAAGTAAAAAAATGCCACATTTGTTCAAGAGGAATGTTATTTTTTTACAACATCCTGCTCTGAGAGTCTATAGTGGGAGCTGTTTGAAGCTTTTGAGAGCTGTGAAATGTTCAGTTTAACCTGAGATAGATATACTAGCAGAGTGAAAATGAGGAGAGCAAGAGAAATGAGGACTATAGTTTCCATGTGACTTAGGAATTTGTCACTTCTATGTCAATGCCTTTCATGATTCATGACTACAAAATACAAGATAGCACTGCATATAGTAAAAGATTATGAACGGAAGTTTTGAGGTAGATAAGCTACAAACTATGCAAATCTTCCCAAAAAAGCATCAATGAAATTTTTATAACTTTGCACTTGTTTTCTATGCATGCAGAACACATACCTTTCAAATGTTTTACACATAGGCATTTTTTGGTTTTTGCATTGAAAAATAATAACTCATGACTTTAACATTTTGAAATCTTGGTCTATTCAGGAAGCAGTGTTCTGATTCTCTCTGAGAAGATTAGAATGCAGATTCTAATGATATAAAATGTCCTGACTTTTCCCCTGCAGGCCTGGAAGAGATAAGCTTTTAAGCCAGCACAGACCCATTTGAACAGAAATATTATTTGGAAGGAAATTTCTACAATTTCTATCCCTTTTAAAAGATACTACACTGTTCATTGCATGGCCAAAAGTATTAGATTAAGGAAAATAAACACCACAATTTAAAATCAAAATGTCATTGTATTTTTTTCATTAAATACATTGGTGCTACGTTTATTGCTGTTCCATGTTCTTAAATATTATTTTACCAAGCTTTTCTCTGAAACTGTGATGACTAGCCCATTTTTAGCATAGCTATTTCACCGTTTGGTAAGACTTGCATCCAGGAATGAAGTAGTGAGGACAGTTGAGTTTCACTTGCAGAATACTTATTTGTGTAGGGGATATTTTAGAAAAGCAGCAAATATGATAACATAAAATTATGAATTCTGAAAGCTACAGATGCTCCACATTTTTTTAGATGCAGCATTCAATTCTTTACAAAGCACTAGATAAAATACTAATTTTTTAGCCAGAAGCTCACAAATATTAGCAACAACTCTTAAATTACTTTTTGACAGATAAAGTTGATTCCAAAAACTCAGAAGAAACTAAACCAAAAAAAAAAATATTACTATTTTTCAGTATCACACCAGAGATGCTGCTAGCAGCACACCATAATTAATTGTTGGCCTTTGGCATTAATTTTGCATGTTAGAACCAGATTTTGTAAAATGAAAAATAGCTTTCTACTAAAAATTTAGATATGCTTTAAAAGAAAAAAACAGTGATCAATTACAACCAAGCTGATGTGGTTCCTGGAAGAAAAATGCATAGCAGTAAAAAAACCTACCCATTGAAAGTGATACTGGATGAGACAACAACTGGTGTTCAAAAACTGTCCTGCATATCCAGTAAGTATCAGAAAAAATATTTCTATTCATCAGTTTCAAATTGCTTCCTTACACCTTTACCATACATACATCTAAGAAATAAAACAGTAAATTTAGCAAACTTTTCTCATTACTGCATGATATTGTAAAATTAATGTTGAGGCAGTCCATCTAAGTACTATGAATGATATGTGTGTTGCAGGCACATCAATAAAAATGTTTTTTAAAGCTTTCTAGTATTACTGGTATTATTGTTGTATTCCAAATACACAACCTCTGAACTTCCAGAAGTACTGCAGTATTACTTTATTAATGCAGTTTAAAGAAGGAAATAATAGGAGAAAATAAATTAGGTTGTGGAGTCTCCTTCACTGGCAGTGTTCCTATGTGTCTGGACACAATCCTATGCCATGTGCTCAGGGATGACCCTGCTTGAGCAGGAAGGGTGGACCAGATGATGACTGTGGTCCCTTCCAACCTGGCCCATTCTGTGATGCTGTGATTAGTGACACACCTTTGGACAAGATGCAAACACGTGGACATCATTCAAGTAAGTAGTCCTTTCTCTTCTCCTTTGCCCTCACACAGTTTCTGAAGATAAAGCAATTATCAGGATAGGCTCAGTAACCACTTTTCCCATCTCTTGTTAATTGTATTTGACAGTGTAATGAAGTTCCTGCCATGGAAGACAGTCTGAGAATGCACTTCTGACATGCAAGAAGGGCATGGCTATAGAGCCATGGGCAGACAACCCTGGAGTTCAGCTGCCCTCACACATCCCCAGCAAGGCAGCAAGCAGCTATGGCTCCCACACTGCACAGCCATAGCAATGTGGGCTCTGCTCTGACTGTGGCCCTGGCAGTCTGGACTTAGTCTAGGGCTAATTTGGCTCCTCAGCTTCAGTACAGGTTGGTATGCCCCTCTCCTGTAGGTCTGTCCTGCTGAAGATGCACACAGATGGAGCTAGAAGATTGTTTGTAAAACAGTATTCAGCTGTTCCAGTTCAGTCTCCTTAAGACTTTATTGTTAGTGGAGACCAATAACATTTTCAGGGGAATCATGTAAAGCAGGAATGTAATTTAGATTTCCCAAATTACATCCCACACGTTCCACCCTGCTACAGAGGAATGTGTTTCCTGTGCAGTAATTTTTCATGTAAGTAAGCCACAGTCACAGCCAGAGTCAGTTCAAGACATGCTTTCAGTTCTGGGTTAATAATGCAGTCTTGTTTATAACACGCCTGAAGATACTGTGAAAGCCCTTACACATTAAAAACAGCACTTGCCAGCCTTTAAATGTCTACAAAATGAACTTTGCTTCAGGTACTAATGCCCACAGAGAGAACCAGAAATTTGCCTTCCAGAGGAGGGGTCAGTAGCACTCTCTCTCCTTCAACAAACTTCTGATTCCAGTGCTTCCACTGTACAACTTTGTGTTTAAAAAAAGAATAATCTTTTTTTGTGTCTGAAATGGCTGATTGCCAATGAACCTTTCACCCCACAGGTGATGTTGGTGCGACATAGTAAATAACAGTCTACGGGCACACAGTCTTGCTCTGAGCTGATTGGAAATCCTGAGACCAACATTAGCACAAATGTCAACTTGACTTAGTAGCACTGAACTCTGCTTGTTTGGTTCTGGACCCATGGCAGAAGGAGATGACAAAGCTCAAGGCCATCTAACAAATCTGACGGTGCACAGGTCCATGGTACCTAATGGGATTCATCCACAGGTCCAGAGGGAGCTGGCAGAGGAAGTGTCTAAACCATTATCCATCATATCAGTATCATCTTGGTGCCTCGCAATATCATGAATGAGATCTTCCTGGAAGCTGTGCTAAGGCACATGGAGAATAAGGAGAAGACTGATGGCAGCCACAAATGGCTGCACTAAGGGCAAATTATGCTCCACAAATTCGGTGGCCTTTTCTGATGTGATTACATTTGAGGTGGATCAGGGCAGAGTGACTAACATTATCTACCTGAAGTTGTGTAAGGCATTTGAGTATGTCCCACATGATGTTCTTGCTTCTAAACTGGAGAGATACAGACTTGATGGATGGACCTTTTGGTGGATAAGGAATTGGCTGAATGTTCACACTCAAAGGGTTGCAGCCAACAGCCTGATGTCCATCTGGAGATCAGTGACAAGTGGCATTCCTCAGGGACCACTATTGGGAAAGAGGCTGTTTAACATGTTTGTTGGTGATGTGGACAGTGGGACTGAGCTCACCCTCAGCAAGTTTGTGTACAACACCATGCTGTGTGTTGCTGTTTTCAACACAGGGAAGGGATGCATCCATCTAGAGGCACCTTGACAGGCTTGAGAGGTGGAACTTTGTGAACTTCATGAAGTCCACCAAGGCCAAGTGCCTTGGTTCTGTGATTAATTCACATCTCAGATCACCTTCTCAGAGAAAAACAAGAGTTGACAGAACTATCCCTATCTTCCATGTGGAAGACATTAGAATAGAATATTTAGGATTACTGAAGTTTAAAACAATGTCCTGAATGGCACAGAGCAACCTGCTGATTGTCTGTGCAAATTACAGAGCACCTGTGCATATGAGGGCAGTGTGCCACACTTGTTAAGGAAAATCCCACATTCTGCATTAGATCCATGATTGATTGGACTAAACCTCCACAAAGGCTTCCAACATGCACCTTCGATGTTTTAAAGGTAGGTTGTAAATGCAATCATTTATTTAAATGAAGCTGAAAAAAAAAAAAAAAAAGATAAAATATGATAACAGCATTATAGCATTATGACCTTGTAATTTATTGACTGACAAATTTTAACTATTGAATTTAGAACCTTTTACACCGGAAATTCTTTAGTAAGCTATGACTTGGAGTGCTACACAAACAGTTACTATATGCTTTAGTCATAATCTGCATTGAAATACTTTACAGGCCAACAAAGGTTAAATAAATTCTCCTTGCTACACCTTAGGGAATTTTGTGATGCATATTTGTCTTTTACACTGATGCTGAAATAGATGTAGTTGTAATTATTTATATCAATATATCTCTGCTGAGAGTAAAGTAAAAACATAATTTGTAGAACTTTGCATAAGTAAAAAGAAGATTTATGCCAAAGAAAAGCAGCTCTGTAAGTGCTTACCTGTGCCATCAGCTGCCTTGTAAAGGGCTTCAGAGACCTTTCTGTTGCTCATGAATTGTTCTGGAGGTGCTCACCCCTTGACATGAATTTCATTCACACAAAGTGTGAATCCAATTTACTGTTTGTTACACTGTAACACTAATGGCTGGCTCCCCAAATCCCCACACAGCACCAAGCATCAGGTCAGCAGAGTTTATTTCAAAAAAGAAAGATGAAATACAATCTCAACGCTGGGGATTCTGCAGTCTAATTTGGAATGTTAGAGAACCTTGGCAAAAGAAAAAAGAAAAAAAAAAAAGAAAACACCAAAAAATTTGTATGGAGATAGGTAGGAGACTTGGAATTGGGAGCCAAATAAAATGAATAGATTTAGAAAATTGGACTGGAAGTTAAACAATAGATATGGTGCAGTGCAAGATAAAAAAATAGATTAAATGTTGAAAAGTGAAATACTCTAGCTAAATAGTTTGCATGGACTGACACTTCAAAAGATGAAAGAGAAAGAAAAAGATTCTATCAATTGACAAGGCTATGAACAATCTTCCTCCCAACAATTGGAGTCTTTTTATTCATTTCATTGCACTTAACTTAAAAAAAAAAAAATAAATTGAGAGAAGTAGAGAAATCTCTGTAATGGAAAAGTGCTACTTTACTTTAATTAGCTATAAGCACTTTTGGTACAGTTTGATCTCAACATATCAAATAGACAAGCCATTTCAGACTTTTTACCCAGTAAGCGATATCCCCAGTTATACAATGTCAATTAAGAACTCAGTTCCAGAAATCTGTTCATCTGTTTAGGAGTATTTTGCCAACAGCACACATGGACAAATTAGCCTCTTAGTGATATGTGAATGGATGTTACTGTCTGGAGTCAGAGGACTAGAATAATAAAGAATAATGAACCAAAGATGCCAAGTTGTATATTTCAGGTATGAAGCATGATAGAAATTAATAAGAAACAATGATTTAGTCCAGGCTGAGACCATCAGACACATACTGTAATTCCATGATTGCATTTAATTCTTCCAGTGAAGTTCAGGGACAATTGAATAAGTGCATGGATTGACTAATTGAAGGATTTGTTTTTCTTGGTACACTTTTAGAGATTATAGACAAATAAACTATGCCTGAAAATCTAAAAAGTGTCATGTACATTGATAATTGCTGCCTTTAATTCATCAACGTTTAAAAAAAAATAACAAACAAAAAAAAACCCTTGGATAATTGTAGTACAAAGTAGGTTTACATTGAACATTAACAGAATATTTTTAATTCTTGTTAGGCAAGACAAAAATTACTTTATCTCTAGAGACAAAATAATTAATGTATTCAGTGTTTATTCTGAGACACTTGAAAGGGAATACAAGCAACTACTATTGTTCCAGTAATCATTTCTGTATCAATGTCTCTGTAAATAACTCAAAACTCATGTAATTACCTCTTCAGTGTTGGTACCTTTCATATACATTTTCAACATTTAGGATATAAGTGAAAAACTATAACAATAACATTATAATCAGAAGGATAGGAGATAGTGAGATTACACGAGATGGGCAATTTCAATGAACAGGGAGATCCTGCTATTGCTGTCTTTTTATGATCATTCTAAAAATTTAATGTTTTCCATTTTAAATTGTATCATCCAGATACAAAATATACAAAATAATATACAAAATAATATACAAAATAATATATAAAAAATAATCTTATATAAAATAAGATGGTATAATAAGCCCGTATTTATTTAATTTGTAGTTTGGTTCTTATCATAATACAGGACAAATGATGTTTCACAATGGAAAATTATCAGTTTTCAGAAAGTCTCTTTTAATCTTGTTTGGCAATATCTACTCTGCAGAATACTAATATAAAAATGTGTTTTAAAATATATATCTCAAAGTCTGAAAGCAGAGGTAAAGAAAGTAATATCAGTTCTGAAGAGTCATAAAACTCAAGTTTGTGCTTCCTTACATTTCCAGGATTTTTTATATCTGTATTTTTTCTGACAGATGTTGGGTTTGCCCCTCTTCTTAAAGATATACCAGTAAAGGAGATTTTGCAAAACTCTAAGCTAATTTCTTACAGTATTCAACCAATTTTACCATTAGAAATTACATTCTAAACTTCAGTAAGAAATACTTAAAATTATATTGTCATAAGCTATCTGGCATAGGAAATGGAGAAGAGAGATTTTTCCCCTTCTGTTTGTATCTCAAGAAAACTTGCTAGATTCTTGCCAGTATTCTGTTTTCTGGAACAACTAAATTACATTCTTCAGTTTGGTCACATTTTCTGCACCTCAGAAAATGTCATTGATCTCTTGTGATATTTCTCTTATTGGAATGACTTTATTGAAGTGAAGGGACTTGATCCAGTAAAAAAATAGCCCTGCCAATGGCAAAGGGGTCAAAATAGATGCTCTTTAAAGGTCCCTTACAACCCAAATGATTCTGTGCTTTTATGACTCTATGATATCATGCTCTAAGAAACTTAAGACACCCCTATGTGGGGAACTAGAGTAAGTAATCAAGACCTATTAATTTTATATTGGAAGGTTCTTAAAAATGTTAAGGGGCATTCTTTGAATATACTTTTACAAATGGTCTGTCTGTGCAGGATTTCAGCAACTCCAATTTCTTTCAAAGTCAGTTTCACCTTAGTAAGATGATATCTCAAGCTTTCCTTGATATACAACCAATACAAAATGAAAGTACTGCTTACTGCATCCAGTCCCCTGCTCTTATAAGTATTTCTATTATATGAAATATCTCTGTGATATGAAGTTTTTTCAACCATCTATGTGTATGCTGAATTTTTAAGCCAGTAAACTTTCTTATATTTTAAGAATATTTTAGAAAGTCATTCCTTTGATGCTCTAATTTTAGGCTTCCATCAAGAATTGACTTTTTTATACACATGTAAAGCTTTTTCTGTTCCTGGACGTAAGTCACATTCCTTTTATCTTTCAGTTGCTAAAGTGAACTGCCTTAATTCTTTTGGTCATATAAGATAAGTTTGCTATCTACCTACAGATCTCCCTTTTTATAAAGTAGTTTAAACTGTGCTTTCTTGTACATGAGTGGCTTATTTACACATGATATTCCAGGCAGAGTTTTCCTTATCTCTCTCAGAAATGCCTCAAACTCTATTTCCTAAGATTAGGGTGTTCATTTTTTTCCACAGATACATTGTATAATGGCCTATATCCTCTCTGCTCTGTATTAACTCAGTTATATTTTTTATTCCTTTTTTATTTTCAATGAATTGGATAATCCTCCAGTTCATAGAGGAATCTTTTTTTCATTAGCCTGCAAATGCATGACTTTGCATTATTGTATTTTATCCCATCACCATTGCTCCAGCTTTCACGGTCATCCAACTCCTTTGTGTCTCCTCCAACTCACCCTTACTTTGAAAAAGTCTAATAACTTTGTGTCATCAGAAAATGGTGTTAAAATGTTTTTATATGTGCCAAGATAATAAATGAAAATATTAGATCAGTCTAGTATCAAGGCCAATCTTTGAGGAACTCCCACTAGTAGTCTTCCTCCCGCCTGCTAATTCCTCTTTCAATGTAAGCAAGAATCTTTTCTCCTCATGAACCAATTTCTTGTCCACCTTATCTGTCTGCTTTACATTAAGTAAATTCTTATGCAGTATCATATCAAAAAACTTCCCTGAAGTAGATTAGTTCTCCTGCATCATTGTTCTCTAAAACCAGGAAAATCCAGTATTTCACAAGAACAGAAATCTAGAAAAGATCATACACAACTTTCAAAAAATGTGTGGTTCACCATACCCCTTTATTCTTTTAAATCTATAGCTTTATTATCATCTCTAAAACATGTTTCAAAGACATTTTTATTACAGTAATCAGAGATATGAGCCTGCAGTGTATTCAGAACACGTCTTCCTGTTTCTTAAACACCACATTCCTGTTTGTCTGGTCATGTGGTGTTGATGCTGATTTGACAAATTAAAGTTTTGTATAACATGGACTGGCAATGCCCTCACTAATCCAGAAAAGCAGCTACCTGCCTCAGAGCCATGGCTGCTGTGATGATGTCTGTCTAGCATGCACTAAAGTTTCTTGCAGACAACGGCAGTATACTATTAATTCATTTTTGCACTTAGATTTAGATGATACTTAAATGTATTTCCTATTCCATCAACAATGTATGACCTTTCTTTGTTTTGCTTTACATGTTTTCATTTCCCTTTCAAGGTCAAATTCACTTAATTTCCCACCATTCCACTTCAGCCTTGTATTTTTTAACTTCAAAACATTATTTGCTGGTAAGTGTCATTACTTGCTGGTAAGCTCCTTCCAAGCTGTCTATTTAGTTTATAATGGAAACCATTCCTAGAAGGCTAGGATGAAAATTATGTATGATTTCAACCTTGTATTTGAATAATTGCTGAGCCTTGTACACATTTTTGACCTGTAGTCCTCTTGACTTCATAGAACATTTTTTTAATTTAGCAGGTTAGAACTGGACTTTAATGTCCTAAATTCTAGTGGCACAATCCACAGTAACACTGTCAGTAAAATCCTCCTGGTTTAGTAACCAGTGTCTGCATATGTTTCCAATGATTAAGCAAGTTTGTTGTGACAAAAGTCAGGGCACTGTCTAATCTCAGGATTAGAGATCAAGGGGTACAGATGAAACTCATTTTTTACCCCGAGATCTTTCTTAAAAGGAATTGATGTATATATTGCACCATTTGAATACACATCTCCCTAATAGTTTTGCATTCTTTAAAATAACCTATATGCATCTCTCTTTTTTTCCCCACCCCAAAAATGCTCTCTGGTTTCCCATCTGAAGCTATTTCAGATTTACTGGTTGCACACTGAACATTTCATTCTATACTGTTGGATATTTCTCTAAGGCAGGACAACTTGACAGACTTAACTTTTCACTGTTTTTTTACATTATATATGTGAGATGTTCATGCTGTTCTCTGCTCGTTTCCTTTGTCTTTAAGTTGGGATGGATCTTATCCTTCCTTCTATTTAGGGCAGACTGGATCAAGGCACCTGCTGTCAGAATGAGCGACAAACACTGCACTTTGTCTGCATCTGGAGCTTATTTGTCTCTTGTTTACTCTTTTATCTTAATCTAAATGGAAGGTCAGTTGTCCTGATAAAACACAATACTCTGTGTTTATAGAAAGAACAGCAGTCACACACAGAACCTGTAAAAATAATTTAAGCCAAAGGAGTAGGAAACTAAATAGGACCTCATATTGACCAAGACAAGGAAGAGGGAGGTTGAATAGAAGTAAAGGACAGATTAGGGAGCCCTATGCTGACATTTCTGTAGAACTATTTTTAATGGGGCTTTTAGTATGTTCATACAATTAAGAATATTGCTCTTAATTAAGATTAATTTTAAAAATAATTAGTATTATTGCTCTTTCCAGCTTCCTGAACTGAGGGAATTCAGAGCCAGCCCCTGTATGTTCTCATCTAGGTCCTGCAGGGGACTAGCAGGGACACTTGTGTGCTAGATCTCAGTTAAATATGCATACACAGTGTGCGTGCATTAACATCATGTTAGATCCAAAATCCTAAAAATTCTTTTGGTTGTTGCTCATTAGTGGGTCCTGTGGAGTCAAAAGGGTGACTGTTTCCATGACTAATAGAACTGAGCCCTGGTCAATTAGTTTTCAGAGCACTGGTAGCAACATTAATTGCTGCCTTTTTCCCTGTCAAGGATGATGCATATCTGGAGGTATCCTGTAGCAGCTGAAGTAATTCTAGGTCTTGAAAGTGACACAAGGATTGCTATTGAGAGGCCAAGCTTCAGAAGACTCAAGCACATTGTGGTGTAGAGTATCTTGCAGATATTTAGCTGGGTACATGTAAATAAAAGTAATCATCAATTCTGAAAACAGATGGAGTTCACCTTAAGTGCTGCAGTGACATCAGATTAGCATGAAGGAGTGGAGAGCTGTCTCATATGATGAAGATATTTGTGCACATCAAGTCATCATGTGCCACTGTTTCTACAGCAGCATCTGTGTAAACTTTGGCCCGTGAAAATCCTCTTAATGTATGTTAGAGGAATTTGCTCCTGTCTTTAGAAAATTTTTTGATAAAACACCCATTTTATAAAATGTGTTAAGTGGTACCTGAAGTCAGGGCTTTATTTTAGATGACATTGTTAATGTGATAGTTGAAAAAAAATAAAAAGAAAATTTAAATGTTAAGTAGGTCCTTTTAAGACATAAAAAATTTGCATACTTGACCTTCCCCATGCTTTTAAACTGCTGACTGAATGCTAAAAATATCAAAACCATCTCAAGGCAACTATTTTATGTTCATTTACATTTTCAACTTCATGTTCTGAAAGAAACTTAAATAAACAAGGGGATTAAAGTTAAGAATATGAACACACATGCCATTAGTATTCTCACATTTATATTTTCTAAATATTCTGAGCACTTATAAAAAAGGAGAATTTAATTGACTTTGGGTACATTTTTACTAAAAGCTGAAAAGGTATTTCATCCCCTTGCAAACAATATTTCTGCTGTGCCACTTATTTTGATGAAACATAGTTGAAATAAAATATAGCAATATTCTGGCCAGAATGTGTCATATACCACAGAAAGCAAGTGTTTTAGGGGAAAAATCAGAAAGGAACGAGGTATTTTAGAGGAAGAGAGAGAAATTCAGCTCCCTGACTGAAGTAGAGGGATGAGAGGTAGGGAGTTGGAGACAGAAGAAGTGGCTTGGATTTTGACAAGAAGATGGTATAACCAGGGATAAGAAAACAGAAAATTTGCTGAAAAGAATGAATGTATGAATAAGAGAAGATTCATACAGTCAACATGGCAAGAAGAGGTCATCAAGATATCAAATAAGGCAGCCTACATGAAAGAGAACCTCATTGCCTCTTGAGGACAGGCAAGCTGCATTGTGAGAGTAGTTGGGCATCATAGGTGTCCACTATAGTCTTCATATTTGCCTTGAAGGTGTCCATGAGAGATAGATGTGTGAATTATTTTCAGTTTTTTGTAAAAATAGGAGAGGCTTTAGTGAATGCATTTTCATGTGGTGTCTAAATAGATTTACTGGGCCAAAAACATCAGCTTCTGTGTATCGAACATCTAGCTGAATGTACATTTCATTAGAGAGTAATCCAGGGAATGCTGCTATTGTATATAAACACTGAGTTAGCAAAAAACCCCTCAGTAACATGTATCCAAAATCTGAATTCTTCACCGACTTTTAAAGGGCTGTATCTAGCAGTATCTATTATTACTGTGTGTGGTTAGTTAAAGTTCTGAATAAATAAAGGCTTTTCTAGCTGTATGGGCATTGAACACTGCTAGGCAGAACTTTTTTATCTAGCAGAAAATCAATGTTCTGAAAAACAAAAAGGGGGAGGAAGAATAGGTTTCAAACAAATCACAGGTCTGTGTTTCATGTGGAAAACATTTTCGGTCATGAAAAAGATCTTAATTTTTCTTTTACTGTTTCGCTTCAGCATTTTTCAAACAAATGGTTTTGGTTGGTCTCAGAACCAAAAAAAATATCATTATTAACATAACTCTGTGTGCAGCTGTCATCAAATATCCTTTATTTGACAGCACATATTCCCCATTACTCAGTCAGCCTATGAATGCCCCAGCTTTATTCACACAGCAATAACTCCAAGCACCAATCAACAATTCCTGGCAAAGCTTAGCTCCGTTTGGCAAATGATGACCTGAAGTCAGCATGATTCATATTTTTGTGCCCACATAGTTCTACAAAAGTAACACATAACACCCAGAGAAAAGCTTTGATATCATGAGGAGATCCTCAGCAATATATCAGCAACAGTGGTGGCAACAAAGAAAAAAATGAACTTTTTCTCTGATTCCTATGAGTTTAACAATAATCTGTGACTGGGTGGAGATGGAAAATTCCAGTCTTAGCTTTGTAAGACTAAGTTCTGTTAAAACTGCTTTCCTTTCTTAGAAACTATTACAGCAGAACTAAAGCAATGATTTAGAGCTGCAGGAGTGAACCCACAAATGTTCCATGGCTGAAAGGTTTAACAGTTACAAAATAACAATATCAAGAAAATACTATACTAGTCTTTTTGAAAATACAATATCTATTTTTTCTTTGCAATAAAATCACAAAAAAAAAAAATACTGGAATTTGTTTTACAATAGTGTCTACATTCAATTCTATTAATTTCTTTATTTTGGGCTCATCACTATACTCCAAAATTTCAACACTCTGATGATTCATTCATATTTGATATAGATTGTTTTTAACTTACTGTAGTACCAATTCAGAAGACATGAGAAACACGGTGAAATTTGTCCATTTGTCCAGGCAGCTTTGTTAATAATATCAACAAAAATTAAAATATGAACAGCCTGTTGGTTTAGTTATGCTTTTCTTATGGGTGAATCAAAATATGCAGAAGGGCATTACCAAACAAATTTGCAATACCATTATTGTAAGAAACATAATTTCTCCATAAATGCAGAACCTTTCTTTTACCCTGAGAAGATCCAGATAGGAGAGAGCAACTGAGATAATACACTTGATTTATATCAGTGGGAGGAGGTAAATCCATAAATATGGGTTCTATCACTATAAATAATTGCTTACCTACAGGTACCACATTAGAGTCCATGATTTCAATATAATCTTCAATTTTAATATTTTTATATAGAAGGTTCTGTACTGAATCACGACTCATTTATTGGCAGCAGTGACTGGTTCACACAAACTTGTTGAAAACTGCCTTTAACTGCAAACACCATTAAATTATAATTGTATATTTGTAGCCATTCTCTTTTTAACACCTTCTTATATAGAGAAAAATGGAGAAAAAACCACTTAATGTGACCTTATTCCCACTGCTTCCAGTTTTAAGGGCAGAAGCACTTGCTGAAATGATATATGAAGCATGTGCTACTGATCAGAAGCTCAAATAACAACAACCAACACCCAGATGTTTAAGGCACCAGACACAGTCTGTTCCAAAAGTCTAGCCATTTGAAACCCTTTTGCATAAAACTTTATCAAAAACTTCCTGTGCCATCCTTTCTTCTGCCGCTGCCCTTTACAAGAGTTCAAAATAACCTATTCCATGTGTAAGAATTCTTGACTGTCACCTGATATTTTAGCACTTGGGGTAGTTGCTTATTGTGACAAACACCTCTTTAAATTCTTTAACACTGTCATACCAAACTTCAGAATAAAGTACAACAACTGATATTAGGAAACCATTCCCATCAGACTTCCAAGGCTTTGCATGCCCATGGCAGTATTGCAATTAAATGGTAGGATAATTAATTCACTGCATCCACAGCTGCAGCTTGATTTTTGTAGCTATATGAGAGATTCATATAGCTAAAAAAGAAACATGTAGGTAGTAAACTTGTGAAGTTCAGCTGCATCTTATTGTATATTTTAGGCTTTGACCTTTGGTATGTGTTTATTTTCAATAAAACAAACAAACAAGTTATTTTTGGTTTTGTATTTCATTAAATATTTATCAGATCTGTCCTTCAATGGCACTCTATCTCCCCATAACATCCTGAAGAAATTAAAAGTCTACTGATAATAAATAAATGAAAACACTTAAAAGAAAGCTAATAATTAGTGGCAATGCAGATTTATTCAATATTTCTAAAATTAGGTCTATAGGAAATTAAGTAGATTTTCACTAGAGTATAATTTATGGTCTTTAATTAACCTTCTTCCTACCATGACTTTATTATAAAGGAAAATGGAAAGGAGCATCAAAAGAACTCTCACTCAGAAAAATGATGGCAACTGTCAATTACTGCTTTAGACTGAAATATTGCTAATTATTCCTAGTATTCATTAATTGGATTTTTGCACGGATAGAGGCATTTTGTGCTTGGACTGCCTTCACAAAGATGTCTGTCATTATTTAGTTAAATAAACACCTTGTACAACAGCAAAAGTCTAATTTTTAACCATAAGTCCTTGAGATATTTGCTGAGGTAGATGTCTGACAGTAGCTATAAGCACAGACAGGGATAGTGCTAGACTTCAAAATACCACACCCACAATTCCTCATTCTTTCAGCAAGAGGAATCTTCAGGACAAAACACTGAAAAAAAAAAAATAATCCAATTCTTTCAGTGGGATGATGAAAAGTTCAGATAGCTTTGAATTAATTTGTGTTATGTTTTTGTTTCATAAACACCCAAGTTCACCTGTAGGAGGACTCTGCTATCCAGGCTGCCCTGGGGAATTGGTGCTGCTGTCCCTGAAGTTCTAACACAAGCCTATTTGCTCAGTCTAACTTTGCTGTCACCACTGTCTGCTGACAAGACAAACTCTGTAATAACCCATCACACCTCAACTTAGTGATAGATCAAATATCCAAACTAAACCACTGACACTCATCAAGCACAGGCAACAGCTGCTGACTTGGTACAAAGCAGCTCAACTCTGTTAAAACTGAAGGAACCACTTTGTTTTGTTCTATCTCAAGAATTGTCCAGAATGTGTTTTTTGCTTCAGTTCCTCATAAAGAGCTAGCTGCCATAGCAGAAGTCTTTGCTTACATAAGATAAACAATAAAGTGATTTTATTACCTCAGTTCCAGACAACACCATCAATATCTCTTGACCGCTCCAAAGCCCACAGAAGTATATAGTAAAATACTTCTTTAATAGATCTAATTCTCAATTTATATTAAAAAAAAAAAATAAAGATGAATGCTTGCTCTCTCTTTTCCCTGAAATATTGTATATGGCTGGATGGAAAACAAGGTTTCCATCTTATGATAAATGTCAGAGTTCTGGCATTTGTTTTCAGTTCTTGATGTGAACAAAACAGGCTTTCAAGAGTTTTGGGAGAGATGGCCAATTTCAGAGGAGCTGATACCCATAGCATGCATGAAATTTTAGTTTCTATTTTGTGCCTGAGGGACAAGGGGCCTAATGCTTTATGTTTTGTCCTAAGGGGAAGCACTTAGCAACAGCTTTCTCCAGGGCAATTTTTCTGTGTACTTTTGCTTACAAAAATCTATCCAGGGTCCAAGAAATCTTTTCAGACAGACTTTAGCTGACATCAGGATAACTTCGTGAAATGTGTTAGTGTGAAGGAATCTGGTTTTTCACAACACTTTTTTTTTTTTAAAAAAAAAGGGTATTTCACCTCAACCACCAACTCTGAGCCCAAACAGTGGTAGAGTCCCAGCTCCCATCTAGGTCCAGCCTGACACAGGTGGCTTCAGGGATAGCTGATGGTGCCAGGGACCTGAAACAGTATTCCTCAGAGAAGAAGGATTCCCATTTCTCAACTCCAACTGGAACAGCACCTATGCCCAGTGTCAGACTGTGATCAGGCTCAGAACCTGAAATTATTCATGGCTAAAAGAAAGGGAACAGACCAAATGCTATCACCACTGGGGATTCAGGTACTGATAAAGGAGGACCCCTTATTTGCACAACATTGTCTTGAACATTGTAGTAACAACAAAATAAAGTTGGTAAGTAATTTTGTGTCACTGAATCAACTTTGCATCTGTGACAAAAAAATTCAGGCAACAAGTATTTGAGAAACCCACCAACAAGCTTGCTGTAGCAGATAATACTAACAGGGAACTCTCAACTCAACTTGTGATGTGCCAAGGGAGCATTTGAGAATCAAACTTACCCTGGGCTTCTTCAGAAATTTAGAGTTTTCCAGTTTTAAAGTGATTAAAATATTTTTGGCTGGAGTACCCAGTTGGCAAGAGGTAATATACATTTTGCCCACAAACCATAATACACACAAAGCTTTTAAAAGAAATTATCAGTCTAACTACATACATCACTTTAAAAAGAACCTTCAATGGATATTTAAATTTCAATTATTTACATTTAAAAAAAAAATCACAAAAAAACCAAAACAAACTCAAACCAAAAAACTCCAAATATATAAAGAATGATTATGGAAAAGTCAAGACCCAGGCTACTGGTGATATTTTAGTCTTTGGCTAAGAATTTGCAGGAGGCCTCAAATAGGAATTTATTTACCCTTATGGATCTCAGTGAGAGGGCAAGAATAGGGCTTTAATGACAAAATTTAGGTGACACTCACTATCTTGCAGCAGATTTACTCCTAGGTGTCTTCCATCAGGACAGAGTAGCATTTTGATCAGCCAGTAGTGGGATAAGCTCTATGGAAAGCATTCTAACCTTGCACATGGGAACTGATTAGTTGATATACTGAACCCTTTCGCTCTGTAATGTGACAGTATGATTTTAACTCAGTATATGTAGCTACCTTGGCAAACTGACAAGTGACAGATACATCATTACTGGAGCTTTGGTTTTGCTTAAATCTTGAAAAAAAATTGCTGTGCAACTCTTCTGAATCTCCCAAAAGTACAAATAGCATCCATTTATCATCCCTCAGTCACAGATTTCCAGGTTCCTGGAGTCGCTGGGAATAAAAGGCTTCTTTTTGCACCTCCTGTGGACAAGTCAGAGGGCAAAGGAAAGAAACAACATTCATCACCAATTGAGTCCTAAAGGGAGGATTAACTGCATTAAAGAAAATAATTGACAACTAACTCACCAAAGAGCAGAGCATGTCTGCTTCTACTGCTGCTACTTTACAAGTTGACCTTCACCCCAGCTCTTTTGGCAACAGCAGGTTTGACAGATGAGCGATAATGAGAGTCCAGATAGTGCACAGAACAGACTGCTGCTTGAGCTGCACAAAAGCCAGTCATCACAGAGCACTTGCCTGGCAACTCTCAAAGGATGTTGCACTTTCAGTCCTTTGATCATCTTTTTTTTAAACAGAGCAAGCAGAGTAAGGCTGGGACTATTTCAAAAGCATAAGCTGTGGTCTGCTTCACTCTTCCCTTTTTCCTCACTCCTCTTTCCTCACTATTGCTCTTTGTGAGGCAGACTGCATATATTAAACTTTGATAAATGACAAATAAATCCTGCTGTTCAAAGAATGACTGTGGAGTAAAGTTCACTTCCACAGCTGTATCAAACTGTCTGTCAGATAATTTTTCAACAAAAAATTAATAAGAAATTTTATACAACTGCATACATATGCACACACCAGAACACTAAAGACACACAAACAATTAGAAAAAAGGCATTACTGTAATGTTCCTCGAGTTTATTTTCTCATGCTGTAGAGATCTGACCCTTCTGTCAACTTTCTAGTATTTAGAGATCCACACCACACTTTCACATCTCAGAGAGGAAATATTCATGTGGCTCACGACTGCTTTGCTTTCTTTGGCAGACTGAACATGTTCACTTATCTTTTCCAAAGGGTGGCATCATTTTAATACTGGATTCATTCTATGTAGTAGTTTACATTTTGAAGCAGTGTGCAAACTTTAATCCTCACAGTGTCCTCATGAGAACTGAGAGGGAATGTTATCTCTGCTTTTCAGATAGGGAAGCAGAGCTTTCATTCCCACTCCAATGAAGCTGTAGTAGCTCAGTAAATTATTGCTCATTGGTTGATCTATGGTAATAATGCGAGTCCCCTTGAGCCCCTCTTAATAATCACTTAAATCCCAGTAAAATAGATCTAAATCAATGTACTGTTACTTTAGATGTGGCAGAAGCCAGAAGTACAGTACCTGCATGCAGTTGCAGACATCCAGCTGTCATTATGTGATCCCATGCACGCATATTTGAGGAATGAAGTATGCAAACAGCTTTCAACAGAAGTATACAGCTGTCTAGCTCAACTCATTGCTGGGAAAAGTCTATCCTAAACTGCTGGACTTTGCACTGGAAATGCTGAACATCTGCATCCTTCATGTCTATTTTGTTGCACATAAGCTCTTGAAGAGAGACGGCAACAAAGTTTTTTGGGCTTCAAGTATCTTAAGTCATTACAGCAATTTGAACCTTTAAAAGATATCAAGTGATCCAGCTATTTCCAGTACTATAAAATTAATTATTAATAAAGAGAGAATCAGAGCTAACCTTGACCTAGTCTTTCATTGCAAAACATCTGCAGGTGTTCTATACCATTCAAGGCTTGACAAAGAACATGATTTCTAGTTGTCTGCAAGTAAATGTGTAAAACTTTCTAAAGTATAACTGAGAATTCTTCTCTACCTTTTTTTTTTTTCTGTGAAGAGGAAAAGAAATCCTCTCCATAAAATTATTTTATAACTTACACAGATTCTTTAAGGTAGCTGGTAAAATGCTGGGCAGTTTTATTTCTGGAAATGACAACAAAGATACAAATTTGACCTTCTAAATAGTGATTTGTTACAAAAAGAAAAGAAAATTACATTCTGGTTTACAGAAATTTCTATATAAAAACGTATTTTGATATTTTAGCCTCTCCAGCCCACGAGCCTATCCATATATAATTTTCAGAGTAAGGCATCGCCATTACAGGTAATATGTGATATATGAAAACAACAGAGAGTGATTAAATGAGGCAGGGTAGTATAATGATTATATCTTACAAATATACACTAAACCAAGAAAGCAAGTGCTGTGAATTGTTGAAATAAGTGAAAAGAAGGTGAGGAAATGTACCATGAGTGCATCTGCAATAATGTTTATCAGAGTATAAAGGACAGGATGAGATTTAAATTCTGACTTGCAGAGAAATATGAAACAAACTGATCTGTATTTATAAACATGAAAAACACACACAGAGGATAGAATGCACTGCATATATTTTACAGTCTAATAAATAAAGACATAGGGGAGCCAGGCATTGCTTTGCCATAAAAGACATTGAGGATGGATGTCACAAGGCATTTGTAGAACACCATGTAAGAGGCAGAATATTTTTATACAGCTGAAAATTAAATGCCATCTAAAAGGACAGGACAGCCCTACAGCAAATTGACCCTTAGACAACTGCTACCAAAACATTCCAGTTGATCAAATCAAGCCAACATTAGAGTCAGCAAAGCAGCCAGACATAGAACTCACCAGAACCGTGTATTATTTTTTTTCTGTTGTTTCCTTTTTGTCAAGGTTACCTTCAAGGAAATGTATGCAGTATAAACAGGCAATGAAGAGATTATAATTTTATGAAAGAGAATCAGATTTAAACAGAAGGGACTATGATGGTACATACCAGCACACTAAAGACACATACATTAAAGTAGCATGGAAAAGTGTCAAATAAATCATATAAGAATTCAAGTAAGATTCTTAGTATGGTTTAAAATAGTGAGAATGCTATTTTTATGGGTTTTGTGCTGTTGCATTGTGATTTGCTTGGGGTATTTTTCAACATTAGAGAGCTAAAAGATAAGATAAAATCTAAATTTACAGAAAATTGATTGTGCAAGACATCCAATAATTTTCTGGGATTTTTTTTACAAAATTATTGGGGTTTTTTAAATCTGTTTTTTAATCAGGAATTGGGATAAATATTATATATTTGGATTTCATTAAGGTGCTTTGAAGAGGTCATTATTGTTTCATATAGACAGGATGAGGTTTTTCTTTAAAACAGCTTAGTATGAAATAACCAGCTTATTGGTCTTGCAACAGTGACCTGTACACAAAGGAGTAGGAAGCACTACACAAATAACTCGATATGAAAGAGACTGAGGGTGTCATAGAAGGCAGAAAGAAAATTCTTCAAGAAAAATATTAGAGAAGGAAAGAATAAGGATAACAAAATTTGCAAATACAGGCATTTAGCAATTAAGAGTTTTGGTTAAAAGCAGAATCCATCTGTTGGAAGAGGCACAAGAGGAAATCCTGTCATACTTGTCAGTATCATATGTCTGCAAAAAAACCAAAACCAAGTGTGATTCTGAAATTAATCAAACTCATGTGTAAGGTGACTCTGTGGAAGACAGATTGAAAATTTAATACCATTTGAGAGGGCAGTGAGATAATTCAGAATTCTGAATATAAACTTTGGTCATCCATGAAGAGGATCTTTGTTGCTTAATTCATTAAATAGGCTAAAAGGGTAAAGAATTTTAATTCGCTCATTGGCAGATTCTGGAACCAATTATATAAGAGAACATTAAAGATATTTATATATTCATGAGTTCAAAGAAGCATATGTTTGCTTTCCCTGTAAAGCATGGTGGGCGGATGTGAGTCAACTTCAGTCAGATGATCTGGTCAACTTTAATTCCCCCTGTGTTTACTAACACAGATTTCAAGTTTCTGACTGCATATTGCTCTTTCCACAGAACTCTTGCTTCATTCAGGGCACACAGTAAATAGTGGCACTGAATGAGCAATTACAGCATTAAAAATGGTTTCTATCCTCAGTGAAGATGCGTT
Source organism: Rhipidura dahli (assembly GCA_013399225.1). Taxonomy (NCBI): domain Eukaryota; kingdom Metazoa; phylum Chordata; class Aves; order Passeriformes; family Rhipiduridae; genus Rhipidura; species Rhipidura dahli. Next base: position 98,978 of record VXAC01001160.1, read on the forward strand.
ACCATGTATTATTTACAGCTCATCCTTTGAGCTTCTGCACTAAATACAGAACTGTTCACTTGCACCTAGGGTTCTCCACTGTATATTAATTCAAAGGAATATTCCACAAAGATAATTCAATTAATTTTTTATAAGACCCTATCAATGAATTTCATCTATTTCAGAGGTTAAGTTGCAGGGAAATAAGAACTCCTATCAAGTATTTCAGAAAATGCTGGAGTTTGCATCCAGATACCAAAATACTACTATAACCACAGAACTTCCTGCTTTGTGGATTACACATCCCAGATTTCTAAAAAAGAAAGCAATAGTCCTCTGTCTAATGACCTTAGTTATTATGAGTCTGTGATTCATTCCATACCACAGTCTCCATTCTTCTTGAATGAGCTACAACTCTTGTGAAAGATTACCAAGTGATTACGTGATAAAGAACTGCAATACATACACAGAAGATGACTGTACCAAAAAAAAAAAAAAAAGAGCCAACAGTCTTGTTCCACCATTTCCTAACTTGAGTGTTTCCTATAGAAATGCAATAATCACAAAAAATACTTGATGTGAATCTTAACTGGAGTTCAGTTAAGCATTCTGGAAAGAAATTTTTTGCTTTTCCTAAAAGGAAAATTTCCCTCTAGAATGGTTTTGTATTAGCATTGCATTTAGAATTGAGTTTTTACTGATGGGTACCTTCAAGTGTGAGCAAATATTTGAATGCAAAGAAATGACTGGGCAACATATTCAACAGAATATACATCAAGACTACTTTGTCATTTGCTAACACTCAAAGTCTCTACTGATCCTGGGAGGTCAAAACTCATTTCCGTGGGGAAATTAGGAGAGTCCTGGGTATTAAGGATCACTAATGTTTAGACCTACATACTCTTTTCTGTAAAGGCACCAAATTCAGATACAATATTTTTTCCAGATATATCCAATTAACATTCAGCATGAATGATGGATAAATTGGACTGATTTATATTTTATATCCAAACCGTTTCCTTGTGTATAACTGTCTGGTCTATCCAGGTTTTTCCTCAAAAAGCTAAATAGTATGGTGGTCATGGAAAATTTAAGGCTTTTTTTCCCGTGGAACAAACTCATATAGGAGATCTTCATATTTGGATTCCATGATACAATGCATCAATTAAGTAAGTTTTAGATTTAGTTTTCAATTGGTGTTCATTCCAAAAATACTGATACTTTATATTGAGAAAAACCTAATAATGCCTTTATAGAGGAGTTGAGAGACAAAATTTTATGAAATGGAAACCAATTATAGGCATTAGTGCTTTTTTTGTGAAATTTTCACAACCTAGTAAGTGTTTGCATCATATGAATAATTTATAGAAATATTGTCCACTGAGAAATGTCATACTTTGCATGTTTTGGTACAGCTAGGAAAAGGCATCCATCCACATGTTCATTACCTTCAATGAAATTGTCTGTGAGTGATTCTCCAGATGCCTAGATTTGTTCCATCACTAAACAGTTCAAATGCCCTGAGGATGTCTGGAAGCAGCAGGATGTGTAACAGAGTTTATCATGTAGAAAAAGGAGCAATTTTGACATCCTTGTGTTCAAAGAGGGCATCCCTTCTTCTGAGAAAAAGCACTTGTTCAGGTAGAATGAATTAGCTTCTATTGCAAGCACAGTAGCTCTAGGAACTTGTCCGGGCACAATGACATCGGTAAATGCAGATTTAACTGATGTTGTGGTTTTTGGACTGGGCTGAACTCCCCATACAGATCAACACAGAAGGAGACACTTGTCCACTCCCATCAACTCTGTCTCTCCTTTCCTTACTAGTTTACATATCACTGGTGATTTCCAGATTTCAGTTAAGATCTAGCAAAAATTTGGGAGGAAAAAAAGAGGCACCTTACATTCTCTGGCTGCTTGCCAGCTCTTAACCTCACTATTTTTTTCCTCTTCTTACTTCTGCACATCCCTAGTGTAATCCCATTATATCTTTTCCTGCCACTTATCTCAAAACTCAAGTAATGCACACAGTTTTCTAAAAAGAAGGATCCTATCTTTGACCTAACTTTAAGAAATCAGCCTAATAATGAGTCTGTAAAGAATTCAAGAAGAAAAATAGCAATCTCAAACTATTAAACAATGGGTCTTTCTAACCATAAAGCCTGTTAATCAATAATAAAACCCAACTTGTTGGTTTTTTAAGGGAAAGATGTTGTTGGTCTCATAGTGCATTGGTTTGAAAACAAACCAGTGGGAGATCACAAGTCAGAATTGAAATTAATAGAAAAAATTAGAAACAAGCAAAATAATATAAGGAAAAAGCACAAAGTCAGATACAACCTGATACCCTATTAGGGTGATGACAGCAGTCCAAATGAAGTGATCCAGTTGAAGCAATGATCCAACAGAAGGTCCAGTCTCCAGCTGAAGGTCCGTGGTGGCTCTTGTCCTCTGGTCACCCAGCAGACAGGGCTGAGGCCAGGCAGTTCTAAGGGCAGCTTATATCCAGCTGGGAATGCCCGGCTCCCCCCTCCTGGGTGGAGCATCTCCCAATAGGATGAGATAAGTCCATGAGTCATGTGGTGGTTTCTTGATGGCCCATTGTCTGTTATCAGGGGTGGGTCGTTAGCAGGTGATAACAGCTAATGGCCCACAGCTGGTGGTAATAGAATACTTAAATACATCTATTGTAACCTAGGACACATAATCATTACCACTTTTAAAGAGAGTAAAAAGGGATCCCTTACAAATAAATACTATACAGCAGTGGAAATCAGAACTGAAAAATACATTACATAGTTTTAATAAACTAATAGAAATAAAAGGAATAATAGGTACTAGTAAAGTGACTGACAAAATTTAAGGAACTGTAAATGCAGTTGTTTTCTGTTCATTCTGAAAAAGAAGAGAGGAGACCTGAAAAAAAGAGAGGAGTAATTCAAATTACTGGAATATAATTAAAGATTTGGTGACTCGGTCTGCAATGTCGGATTGAAGATGAGAAATTACTAAGCAAAAAGTTAAAAAGTTTAGTAAAAGCAGTTCACTTTGAAATTGCCCAATCTTACTACATTCTAAGAAAGTAAAATAGAAAATTGATTCTTCTTCCACTGAAGTCATGCAGCTCCAGGATGAAAATCAAATACTAAATTACATTAGAGAAGAGCAAAAACATTTGAGAAAAATATGATTTTCATGACATCTTGACAAAGGTGAGAGTGTTATAAATGCAAAGAGAACAGCATTCCACTGTAGCTAAACTGGTATTATAGTGAATGGAAGAGTATTTTCTGTGGGAAATTCAGGATTTACCCAGGTCACTACAATTTTGCAATTAGACTGTCTCTTGTCATTAAATAAGACAATACCCTTGTTGTTTGCAATGACAATCCTTGAAATCACAGACTAAATTTTATGTATTAAGGTTTTTTTTCCTTTCAGATACCTGTAGTTATAAGTATATCCCTAAATATTCTAGAAACTGCAGCATTAATATCTTCCTATAAGTACTTGCAAAGACTGGGATTGATTTAACCTAGAAAAGTGTACACCCCTTAATTTATCTAAAGTACAAAGGAGCTCACTTCTTCCTGCACAGTAAAGGCACCTTGCTGTAAAAGTCCTGGAAATGCTTTTGGCCATTTCCATTACATTGTAACACTGCATTACAATCTTCTATTAGGAACTGAAGAGGAAGAAATTGCTTGGTTTTGCTTAGAACATTGTTTTCATGCTTAGGCAATTTCATATATACATAATAATTTCTGTCATGAGAGGCAGTTATTTAAAATCTCATTAGAAATACTTTGATGTTTCAGCAACAAATTTAGAAATATAGGGTTGTATCAATACATATTAATTTTAATGGGGAAAAATAGACTTGAGATTCTAACTGGCCCTTGCAAGTAGAAATATGGGCTAAACAGCTTATAGAAAATCAGTTCTGTGTTTGCAAAAGTGATCTTTATAGTCCCAGGATTATTTCTAGACATCATGGTCTCATTTTGTTGACAAAACCTAACTAGGCTTCAAACTTGAGCCTTCAAAGAACAAAAACCATTCTATGAAGTTGCGCTCCTCAAACAGTTTTGGCTTAGAAAATGCCCAGGTTCAGCTGCCAAGTTGTGATCTATCATTTCCTTTAACCAGGCTTATTTTCTGGGTTTCTATCTCTGAAACAGATTGATGTCTGCTCAGCGCTATTATTTACCTGATCTCTTTTGTTTATAAGACTTCAACATCCTCTGATATATCTCAGGCTACATTTGGCTAGGCAGATCTCCCAACAAAGAGTAAAAAGGGACACGAGATACTTCTAAAACCACAGACCCTGAGATGTGGTCTATAATGCACCTTTGCTCAGGCAGCTTCAGTCTGTGGAGTGGGGAGAAGGGTGAGGGAAGTGATTTAGTTTCATCTGCATTGAAGTAGGGGTGAAGCAATGTTTGAAAGCCAGCTACGGTGTGTGTATTTAAATCTCAAGTTGTTTGTGGAATTATGCTTCTTTTCCCCCAGACTAGAGGTTGCATGCTAACCCAGACAACCAATGCATTTGGCAGAGAGGAGCGTGTCGCTGGTGTTATATCTCAGCTGTTATTTTTGAGTGTTGTTTGCAATCCATTGCCTAGACTAGAAGATATTGCATCTCAAGCCTGAGGGGACACCAAAATAAGCACAAGAAGGTCTGATCATCTGAATTGCATGAAAATTATGGAATTAAAGTCAGAATTCAGAGTACATCTGATCAACATGAATCTAGATGAGATCATTGCCTTGGGGAAACTGTCGCCCTTCGCCACTGCAGCTTGACATGTTTCAGCTCGCAGCCTTATCACTTTATTTACGGCAGTTCATTGCCGCTTATCCCTGTCCAAAATACACATGTGGTGTTAGTGGAGAAATTATTGGCATGCAAAATCCCAAAGAGGTCTTTGTTCCTGAATTAACCATGGAGAGACCTTATTTGGGGTGCCTTTCCTTTTGCTTGACCATGCATCCTCACTCAGCCATCCAAGAGAATTCACAGTTAGACACCGCAGCATGTACACCCCCAGCTTAGACTGAATTTTAACAAAATCGGAACACTGCCACATTAAGCAAAGTGCACACAAAGACTGGCATTTCCATTGATTTGCCTCCAGTTGACAGGAAGCATTGTCAGAAACTCCTGCCCTTAGGCTTGTCTCCACCTGGACCTCCAGCAACGCTCTTCTCTTTTTCAGCCAAAGGGTGTCAAAAGGATGTTCCTTACATTTTCAGGACTTCAGACCACATGTTTGCAAAATAGAGCTTTTATTAAATTATTATGACAGCTTTAATATCTGTCTTCTGAAAATTCAGTGAAGGCCTGATATGCAAACCCAGTAGATCTCACCAAAAGCCAGGCAGAAAGAAATAATTTATCATATGGTTGCAAAGAGGCACTTTTTATTTCCATGGGCTATTAAACAGTTCATGTCTGTATAATAAGGAAGGGATATAGCATCAGACAGAACACCTTCCAAAAATGCAATCTGACTTGAGCCTGCACAGAACTTGCATTTTATAAATTATTTTCTAAATCCTGAAATAGTAAAACAATGCAACTTTTCCTCTTCTCACACATAACCTTTGGATGAGAAGCAGTACTTTCTGTGAGAAAGGAGTTCATAAAAGCCAGGAAATTTTGGAACCAAAATGAGATTATCAGCATTCAGGCTGATTGGTTGCCTTGGCTTATCAGCAAGTCCTTGAGCCATCAATAAAGAGGATTGGTCATCAGCTTCTCTAATTAACAAGGGAAGCTTCCAGGCAGGCAACTGATTAGTCAGGTTAAAATTAGTCGGGTGGTAAATCTGATGCTCAGAAGCTTTGCAACCTCTAGTTCCCTACTGGGATCTAAAAAGAAGGAAAATTGGTGTCACTGTAACTTGGAAATGACTATCAAACCTGCACCTGGTGGTCAGGTTATGAGGAAATGGGAGTTCAGAGAGGTAAGTTGTCTCCTAAAGAAGTAGATTTTCATTCACTTAATATTATTATTTTAAATTTTTGTTAAATCAGATTTTTCCCCACAACAATCTACTCTGTCAGACAACTTAGAAATAACAGCAAGAATAACTGAGACTGTAATTTCAGCTTCAAGTATTTTTCCTGAGGGTATTGTTAGGGCATCAGAGAAACAAATATTAAACAAGTAAAAAGATGGGTTACTTGGAAACTAATGATTTTAGAAATTAAACTGAAACACAAAATCTGTGGTGCTCAGATATTTTTTTTAGCCTGGAGTCTTATTGATTGACATTGTTGGGGGATGGAGCTGTTGGAAGCACCCTGCTTTCCTTTACAGCACAGGAATTCACAGACTTTGTAGGTAGAAAGCAAATAAGAGACATGAAGAAAAAAACAATGTTTTCTGATGGATGTCTTTCCACACCCCAGTTTTCACTTGCTAAAATACAAAAAAGAGAGCGCACAAGGTTATATGGAAATAAATGTCAGTTTAATTCATATCAAATGGGAATAGGAAGGAAAATGCCCTGCAACTGAAAGAAATGGCATCCACATTTACAGCAAAATATTTAAGAGCACAAAACAAGGAGAGCTCTTGATCTGCACACGCTGTACTTACACAGGTGTTTTATCAAGATTATTTTGCACCAAATTTCTCCAGTGTCAAGATGTTTATGTCCTCAACTTGATTTTTTGCAATGATTGGATATGTTTAGTCAAACAGAAAGGTGAAAGTTAAGCTACATCTTCTGAATCTGTAGTTTTTACACAGTGAAAAACTTATCTAAGGAATTTAAGAGTAGAAGATGCAAAGAATTACTACTAGGTTGAAGTAAAATTTTAAATGCTGCTTTTTTTTGAGACAAAATCTTATGTGGCTGCTCTTATGAGGTGATAGTGTATTGTTGCACATCCTAAGTACATCACAGTGGAGTGGAAATCTATCTTTCTCTTTAAATGCCTTTAAATAAACCCCAGAACTTATTTGAAACAAACATTAAAAAAACACTTGGACAATCCTCAGATGTGAGCTGCAGAATTACAGCTCCACTTCAGAACAACAATCCTGTTATTTTGATACATTTTCCACTTTCTGGACTTAAGCTGGATACAGGGAAAGTTTTATAGGAAGCAAGAGAGAAACAAAGCAGGAAGCAAGAGAGATGTGTTATGTCAGAATATTTTTAAGCCACAGCTCTCTTTTCTTCTTATATTAAGAGTTTCCATGTTAAATGCAGGATCAAAGGGTCTCTCTCAGATGAATGTAAATGTTTTCATATGGACAAAAGCCATGAACTGACATCTATCAGTCAATTACAATTTTCTCTGTAAGTCCAGATTCCCACACGTAGGACTAAATATACATCCCTGGACAGGTTTCTGTGTAGGTGAATTTCCTCAGGTTTCCTCAGGAATGTTCATTCTGAAAATTCTGTACAAGAAGATAACAAATAAAAAGTCACCATCATTTCATTTGAACTTCCAAATACAAATCATACTGGGCTACACTCGATGAAGAGCTCTTGATTTCCATACTCCCCTAAGAAATGAACACAGCTAATTCACAGATTAGTTCTAAAGCATGCACACTCTGTGTGTGTTCAGCCCCTGGGACACGTGCATCCAGAGCACTTGCAGGCTACCTATTCAAGCTACATCTATTCCCCTGTCTTGGGGTGACTTTATGATGTGTATCCCCTCTCGTCTGCTCTATGCCCAGAAATTACTTTTGTGTCATTGTGAGCCTGAGAGGCGGGAGAGAGGAAAAAAAACTATGAGAATTTTTCAAAGCAGTTGTTCAAGGACACAGACCCACACTCCTCGGAGTTCTCCTGCTGTGGAAGCAAGAGTGGAGAAAGCACCTCTTGCTTTCCAGCCAGCTTTCAGCTCCTTTTCTTAGGAGTTGAACTTTGTTTTCCTGGGACTTTTAGGGTTTTGGTTTTTTATTTTGGTTTTTTTTTTTTTTGGTTTTTTTTTTGGTTTTTTTTTTTTGTTTTGTTTTTTTTTGTTTTTTTGTTTGTTTGGTTTTTTTCCCTTCTTCTCTTCTGGAGTGTTTCAAAAACATCAGAACACACTGGGAGAATTTTTTTCTGAGGCCTGGAGCTAAGCCCACACCAACTCAGCTCCAAGGAGGAGCAGAGAGACCACACCTACAGAAGGACTCTGAAATGTTCCCAGGTTTCTCTCCACAGAGAGAGATTTTATTATTTAGCATTATTATCCTTTTCTGTGTGTTTGTTAAATAAAGTTTTTTATCTCTTTCACTTTCCTCCGAGGAAAATTTCTTTTTTCCCAAACCTGGTGGGGGAGGGGTGGTTGTAACCTGCCTTCTCTCAGAGGATATTCTCCTCCAAATTTGGCCAAACTGGGACATCCACCTATTTGAGTATATCAGATTCCTTGCTTGCATGCAAATACATAGGTGTTTCTGTCAGAGCAATCCTTGCTGATACTGCATCATATTGGACCCCATAGTCGCCAGCTGCCTTCTAACTGGCTGAGTATGGATGGAAATGTTTTGATCAGAAAAGGCTTCTACTTGAAACTTGTCAATATTTTGAGACTCAAGCAATTACTACTATATCACTATATATTTTATAACAAACAAAGTACACTGAAATCCCCAAATATGTTCCTCCAACATGAATAGATATTTTTATCAGGTTTACAATGTATGTATTTGGTTTAAAATAGCAATGACTGCTGAAAACCTGTCCAGACCAGGGATGCTATTTTTGCTGCCATTAGAAAAGAAATTTACAGCAAAAATATCCAACAGGAAAAAGACTTTTCTTTTTTTTTGAAGTTAGGGGCGGAAATGCTGAGAGACACCTTTCTTTACTTTTGCTCTTTTTTTCAGCTTATTTTTTTAAAATAAATTTGTCCTTCAGTTAAAGTCTCTTTTCTTCAGGTTGAGTCTTAATGTCTTAAGTCATCTTAATGTCCTTTATTATTTTTTCCTCCCCTCTTTTCTCCAATGAATTTCTTTTCCTTCCAGCTTCTTTTTCTCATTCTGTTGTGTTCCTTGAAGAGCAACCCCTACTGTTTCAAGTCTTATCCTTCCTCTTCTCATTTCTCTCCCTCCCTGTGAAAAAACTGTTATCTGTACTACTCATACCATTGTAGACGGAGAAATTGTTGGAGCAGGCAACTGCCTTTACCATTTCTTTCATGTCGTCTTAACTTTCCTTATCTGTCCCTAGCTGTGATGGGATGAGGGAACACAAACCAGATCTGAGAAGGGGTAATGAGAAGAAGATGAATCCTCTTCAGCACAGCAGTCACTAAACACTATTGTAGATGAGTGAAAAAATTGCAGAAAAACCCATTGCTTCTTGCCTAACAGCCTTATTTCCACACAGGGTTTCAAGCAAGTCTCTGAGATGGTCTAATGACAGAAACAAAGGATAAAGATTCATTTAGAATATAAAATCTGTGCTACCCCACTGACAAAGCCAAAGTGCTTTGGAACTCATCCTTTCATTACTGGCTTGCAATTTGCTAGTTCTTCTTCAGATGATGCTTGAAAGCTTGTTTATATTCCCAGCTACAGCCACAGTAAAAGTTATTTTGTTTTTCTCTACAAACCTTGCCCCTGCCATTATCTCACTCCGGTTTTGTTTTGCTATTTCAGACAGCCACAGTGCAGTTAAAGTTATAAAATCCCTGTAACCTCTTGGACCCCAAAAGACCAACAGATTTTAAAAATACTAACTACATGCTAGTGCACTGAAGGATCACCAAAGCAATCTGGAGGTGCAGTAGCTCTCCTTGAGGTGCAGTTCATGCAGTCTCACTTCCCGAGAGAGCCCATCTCTGGGTAAAACACACTTTTGGTAATGGCACAGGAGTAAGGGAGAGCCCGTGAGGGTCTCTTTCAGATAGGCAGAATGAGGAGGAGATGAGCACATGTTAAAGTACAGATTAAAACATGCCTAATAAAAAAGGAGAATTATAATTTCTGAAGTGTTAAGTTTTCTGGGAAACAACTGGGAATGAAAGCCAGCATTCAGATACCAGACTTAACTTTTTTGTAGCATATGCTATGACTATTCCTGCAATAGATGTGACCTCACAACATTAAAAGGCCCTTCTAATAAGCAAAAAAATAAGTAGACAAATAAGGAAAAAATGCAACAGTATAAGAAATGCTTGAGTTTGTTTACTCAGTAGTACAGTTTAAAAGGAAAATTGTGTTTAGGCTGATTTGTAAAAAATAAAAACATTTCATAAAGTTGATAATACTTTATAATTTGAGACTTTTTAATTTGTCACTCCTAACCATTTTATAGTTGCAGGAATGCATGTGGTGGTCCTGAATGTTTAGAACAATAAACTGACAAGCTGTTACAGGAAATAAATTAGTGAGGTTCCTTTTTTAACAAATTGGTTTGTGAAATGCAAATTTGACAAATAGAGCATTGTAAGTCTCTTACAATGAACTGGAAAAATCAGGCATATAAAAGACACTTTTTGTTTGTAGCTCAAACCCCAGCATCTGCCCAATTATCATTAGGAGCAAATTTGAAAAGAACAAAGCATCTCAGAATGCACAAGCAAACTCAGTAGCTGTGTGATTCATAATGCCTCTCAGCAAACTGTTGGTTGCTATACATATGTCAGGAGTTAATTTTCCTGTCACTCTCAAGAAACTATTTTTATATCATTTATTTTTTCTGCTATCGCAGATCCCGAGAATTTCAGTTAAAGATTAGGGATCTCTGCTGGGTGCTGCACACAAAACAAAAAGACAGTGTCTGCTTCTGGTTTATGAGAAGAAAGTGAAGGATACAGTCAAGGGAAGAGAAAGATGAGTTAAACAATAGCATTCAGTATGGTAAGTGGCAGGGCAGAGCGCTCCAAAGCATCTTTGTCATCAGTGGTATCTGCAAACCTCTCAGCCATGAGAGGTAAATTCAATTCAGGGATGAGAGGAAGGTTACATGGTACCAGTGTGAGCTCTTTTAAAGCATGAAGGGCACTGTGGGAGAAAGCACAGAAAGACTTGGTTTGAAAATCAAAGAAAAGAGTGGCAGAAGATATTATTGTGGGTAGCACAGCCTCTCAGGATCTCAAGCTGCAAGAAGTAGCAACGCTCAAGGTGAAGAAAAATTGTATAAACCCTGAAAACAAAGACAAGTAATTTCTGATGCAGTAAAGAAGTGGGAAGTTTTTGAGGCTGAGAAGAGGGGTCACGTCCTTAGACTAATAGATGAGCAAAAATCTCTACACTACTTATTCTAGGGAAATCAGTAAAAAATATGTTGTAAGGGTGTTGCCTGATAAGAAAAGGGAAAAAAACCTTGCAACAGAGTTAAAGTGGAAAGAAATAAAAGCAATTTTTTAATGAAAGGTTACAGGTGCACAAAATATGGCATTGCACACATGTGATACAGGATTTCTATGATTTTTATAAGGTTAATTAATTAGTATATCTAGCCAGTACATCCAATAGGAAATAAGTTATCCCAGTAACCCACCCCTGGGTCAGCCCTTGGAGATGGTCCAGGGGCTTTTTTGCCCTGTTTTCTTGTTATGTCTCTTAAGTTCTCATTGAAAATAAGATGACCTTATCAGGAATTCTCTTCTTAAGATTAAGAATAAACAGAATTTCAAGAATGTATTAGTAAGGGTTTGATAAACTGTGAGAGAGGGCAGGAAAAATGCTAGAAGATACACAAATATATATTAAAAATCTACAAGGCTACAAACATATGAAAAATTTATAAAAAGCTAAAAATTCTTTAGGTGTCAAGGGGAATGAATAGAAAAGATCTTTCAGTCATTTAAATACAAGGTAAACAGACTTTTTGGGGGAAAGTTTTCAGTGAAGAAGTCAATGATATCACCTGTTAGATGAATAATGCAGAAAACATCTGCCAGACTTGAACACAACCTGAACATGAGAAACTAGTCATGGTGTCTAGATGGCAAGCTCACAGAAAGCCAGGAAAATGAAGTTTTTCACAGGGATGGAGAAAGAATTCAGTGAAAAAGCTGGACTGCAGAGGAAGATTATGAAGATAAAGGGACATTTCAATATCCATCATTGTTCTACAAGTCACATAACAAAAACCTGTGCCAATAAAACAGTGTCCAACTTTGTGAATACATAGCTCAGGTCATCTGAGTCACATGTAAAAGTTTATTTGGCCTGAACCAAATAAATATGTCTTGTAACAAGACAATACTTTGAACATAAATATTTATTTGTAAATAAAATACAATTTCATTTATACCATACAAGCACAAAATGCCATCTGAAGCAAATTCAACCCCAGTTATATTTCAAGTTATTTTTCCTCCCCAGAAACAGAACCTAACAACGTTAAGTGAAATCTTACATTCAAGGCCAAAACACTGAAACCATAATTGTTGTATGACCTGAGGTCACCTAATATAATCCTGCCAAGTACTTCATGCATGGAATGGTCTTAGAGAGCAAAGTTTACTTATATGTTTACCAGGTGTTTTAATAGACTTTCACTGCTTAAAACCAAATTATAAACACACCATTTTAATTCGCAAGGCTGAAAAATATTATCTTCTAAAATCTAACAAATCTTAATTCTGCTGATGAATATGTGGTTGGAATTCCAGTCTATAAAAGTATTTGAAGTCTCCTTTTCAAAATGGGGAAAAATAACCATTATATCTATATATATATATATAAATTTAAATATAAATGAAAACTTATATAGCTGTACATGTGTACACATATATGCATCTATATATGACACATAAACATATATATGACATCTGAATACAGCACAGATATAGATACAAAAAATGCCTTAAAAACTATGTATAAATGAATATATACATAGTTCCGTGATCATAGAAATGGAGCATTCTAAAATCACACTTCTTTATTAAACAGCTTAAATATGAGGTTTATATATAGCTCTACTAAATAAATAAAAAAATTACATAATAAAATATTCACTTAATTAAGATTATTATTTGATCCTAAGTTTATAAAATACTAAAAGATGCTACAAAAATGAAATCTATCTTTACCCAGTCATGCTGAATATGACCAGACACATTTAAACATGTAAAAAGTTATAATTTATCCTAGGAAATACTGCTTGAAACTGTAAACACAACCAGTCCCTGAATATGGAGTGAGTAGTGAGAAAAGTTCTAAGGGACAAAAAGAGTCACTCCACACACTCCAAGAAATTCCTATATTATCTATGTGATAATAGAGTGTGTCTAACTTATATTGAATTTTTTTAATAGTCCATATTATGTTCTGCTTGCATTTCAATCTCAAGGCAGTGAGTGTAGCAAAAGTGGGTTAAAGGCATGACTGTCACGAGTGTAAGGTTATGGCTGTGCTCAGTCAGTGGGGGTTTGCACATCAGGTGTGAGAGCAGAGTGACTCAGAGCTGCCTCTCTCAATGGTTAGAAATAACCCAGCACACAGCTTTTTTTTTTCACTTGTCATTATGCACAGGAAAGAAAGGTTTCCAAGTTTCAAGTCTAAGATTCTGACCAGAAGAAACCCAAAAGAAGGAAACTACTGTGTGCCTGGTCACTACTCCATGGCTGCAGTTCCACATGGTCAGTTGTGATGGTCAGTGCCTCTCTGCACCTCTAAAGCATTCCCAGGCCTGATTTTCCTTCCTTTGACCAGACACAGTTGTTATCTGCTGCTGTGAACCCCTTTGTCCCATCACACACTGAATTGGTGAGCACGGAGCAGATTCCCTTGCTGGGGCTCTGAATGAGATCTCCTCTCTCCATCACCTCAGCCACTGGGAAGACCAGGATGCTGGGAGAAGGTTTCTTTTGGGAAACAAAGAATTTGAAGGAAGTACTTCTGTAATAGTTATGTTTGTATCTTGATCTACTTGCAAGCTACAAAACCAACTATTTGTAGTCCAGTTTTTCAATGAAGTTGACAGTGATCCTGATGCCTTTTCCTGNATGAAAAATTTATAAAAAGCTAAAAATTCTTTAGGTGTCAAGGGGAATGAATAGAAAAGATCTTTCAGTCATTTAAATACAAGGTAAACAGACTTTTTGGGGGAAAGTTTTCAGTGAAGAAGTCAATGATATCACCTGTTAGATGAATAATGCAGAAAACATCTGCCAGACTTGAACACAACCTGAACATGAGAAACTAGTCATGGTGTCTAGATGGCAAGCTCACAGAAAGCCAGGAAAATGAAGTTTTTCACAGGGATGGAGAAAGAATTCAGTGAAAAAGCTGGACTGCAGAGGAAGATTATGAAGATAAAGGGACATTTCAACATCCATCATTGTTCTACAAGTCACATAACAAAAACCTGTGCCAATAAAACAGTGTCCAACTTTGTGAATACATAGCTCAGGTCATCTGAGTCACATGTAAAAGTTTATTTGGCCTGAACCAAATAAATATGTCTTGTAACAAGACAATACTTTGAACATAAATATTTATTTGTAAATAAAATACAATTTCATTTATACCATACAAGCACAAAATGCCATCTGAAGCAAATTCAACCCCAGTTATATTTCAAGTTATTTTTCCTCCCCAGAAACAGAACCTAACAACGTTAAGTGAAATCTTACATTCAAGGCCAAAACACTGAAACCATAATTGTTGTATGACCTGAGGTCACCTAATATAATCCTGCCAAGTACTTCATGCATGGAATGGTCTTAGAGAGCAAAGTTTACTTATATGTTTACCAGGTGTTTTAATAGACTTTCACTGCTTAAAACCAAATTATAAACACACCATTTTAATTCGCAAGGCTGAAAAATATTATCTTCTAAAATCTAACAAATCTTAATTCTGCTGATGAATATGTGGTTGGAATTCCAGTCTATAAAAGTATTTGAAGTCTCCTTTTCAAAATGGGGAAAAATAACCATTATATCTATATATATATATATAAATTTAAATATAAATGAAAACTTATATAGCTGTACATGTGTACACATATATGCATCTATATATGACACATAAACATATATATGACATCTGAATACAGCACAGA
>VXAC01001160.1:115045-161585 GCA_013399225.1 Rhipidura dahli
TGAGCCCCCCCTCCCCAAGGAACCTTCCCCTGGATGGTTGTATCTCAGTTTACAAAATGTGTTCTGGAGAGGACCTTGGAGTCTGAGGCACACTGATCCCTGACTACAAAGCTTCCAAAATGTTCAGTCTCCCAGCTTAACAAACAAGGTCAAGAATTTAGGCAAAAAAGCACTGAGAATACAGAAGTTGTAAAAAGGTATAAAGGGATATAAAAGAAAAGACAAAAATCATCATGGCATCAATCCTGAGGTTTCTTTTGAGGAGGACTTTCAAATCTGCTTTTGAAACTAACTTCTTAAAATTTCCAGGCTTGTGTTTGTCTCATTTTTGAGTCCAGATTTCTACCACCTTCACACAGCATTTGCTAGCAATAATAGAGTAACAGTGACAGGAAGAATAACATGGGAAAAAGTGGTGACATTTTTGCTTTCAGGTTTTTTTGCTCAACAGTGGTGAGATATCCTCTGAATTTTAGAGCTTGTCTGTCAGCAAGGCCTGTGAATTAAACTGTGATGCTGCATTTTTTAATTTCTAAATCTCAGAAAAACCGAAAACCTTGTGAACCTTGGAAGACAGAAATGAAACCTGTGCAGATGACCTTTTCTGTATTGTCAGGATGCTGAGCAACCTGGATATCATTAAGTGTAATCCTGCTCTAGTGATGTTTTGTGCATCTCCGTGTCAATGTATGTCAGCAAAGAAGAAGAAAAGACTGTTTTTCAAAGTTACCCAAGTTTTAAGTATCAAAGCCTGGACAGCAGAGTCCTAATATCATACATCTTTAAAACTATTATTTCTACTCTCCACTTACATAAAATATCTATGATAATATTAGAGACAAGAAATGAAAAACAGAAGTTTTATTTTGTGGGGTTGTTTTAATAATGTTTAACAACAACCAATCTGCAATGGGCCTTGTGCTCCAGCATTTGTTCAGGCTCATTGTTGTGGAAGTTAAGAGATTGAAGTGTAAGAGAATGAGGTGTCAGCAGGCTGAGAAGTTCAAATGTAACCCTTCCTCCTCCTCATTAGGAGTTCCTATTCTGTATTTAACCTCTACAATTTAAGAACTCATCAGTTCTTAAAAGGGCAAATTCAGGTTTCTTATCACTATCTATGAAATCTCACTAGTTCTATTGTTTAAAGGAGAAATTTTAGTAGGCAAAGACATTGGACAACAAGATTTACTAAACAATTTAAAATTAAACAACTACCAGATCAAATGTTTCCTTTAAGAAATTTTTACTTGGTTACCAAAAAGAAAAAATCAAAATTACCTTTACACTCTGCTCTTTTTTTATTTTTTCTTTAAATTTTTGAATTTAAAATAATTTTTAAATATGCAATTTATAGAAAAGTGTTTTACTTTTTATTGAAAAGAACAGCTGTTTACCAAAGATTACCTGTATATTCTACTACCACATTTCAAATGCTAACAAACACATCCAATTGCCATAGAATATGACAGTTTCAGCATTTATTTACTAATTTTATGAACTTATTTAGTATCTAAGAATTTCTATTGTTTGTTTGATATACTTTATCACACCAGAGAAATATGCAACAAATGATAATGTTTAAGTATAAATCATACAGACAAACCCCAGACAAATGTTTATAAATAAAAAATAAATAAACATTATTTTTTACCTTAAATTAGCAATAATTCCAGCAACAAAACTCTTTCCTGAAGCCACTGCAGATCTGCTTAATAGTAACAAAACAAACAACAATGTTGAGGAATCTATAATTCTTATCACCCAGTGAAGTAACTCAATTCCTACAAATATTAAAAGGAAGAAAAGATTCAAAATTTGGCACAGAAATGTGAATATCTTTCATACAATACCTTCCTAGATGCCCTCTCATAAAAATATCATTTTTGAGGAGGATGGGAAAATTTAACTCAGCAATATTATCAGCAAGATTTCCCAACAAACTTCCAGTAAAGCAGTGAGAAAATGTCAAAGTCCATGCCATGTCCCCTTCGATTCCCAAATTCTGCATGTCTATTAGATGATAATAGCCTGTTGCAGACAACAACCAACAAACTGTAGGTCAAGAAACAAGAAAGCTCTTGTCACCAAAGTTCTGGTTTCAAAGTATTCTTAGTCGCAAACAATGCAGCCTTTATATTATCAATGACTAGCATCTATGATTTAGTAATTCATATTGAATCACATCACCCTTAATTCTGAAAATTCTGTGCACTACCTTTTCTAAAATATCTGTGAGCAATCTATGTCTTCATCAAACATCATTTATTTTAAGTTTAAAAGAAAATCGTGTCAGCAGAGAGCCTCTGGGCTGTTGATTGTAGCACTTAAAAGTATTTGATTCTCAAATTCAAAGAGAGATTGTCAGATTTAAGCAAGTTGCATACATACAACCATATTATATATAGCGAAGTTGCATTTTCTGGTTTTTAGCATGCAAGACTCTAACATCCTCAGAGTTTTGGTTTCATTAAATAGCCTCAAAACTTTCAAATTCACTTCCAGGCAATTCTGGAAAAAAGAACTAAAATTCGTTTTTCAAGCTTCCTAGTCAACAAATTCATCACTTAAAATAATTGCAAAAAAAACCGCCTGTACAGCAAGAGACAATGAGTTTTGAATTGTTCCTTTACATTTCAAATAATATTCACATTGGATGTCCTGTTACATTTTTCTAGGTATGGCAGCAATAGTGTGATTTGCTATCTTGTTCTCTTAAGATTAAAAAAACCAAAAAACCAGTTCTCTCCTTTTACACCTTTTATATGCAGACAAAGAGTTTTCTGTTCCTTCTACTCCTCTGTCAAGTGTAAAATAGTCTTGGCAACCAGACATGCAAGTTTATACAAAAAATTCACAGATAATCTGGCAGTTTAGCTGGCCTGATAGAGATAGTTTCCCTGCCTGTCACTCAGCACAGGGCATTGTCTTTTACACCTAAAATGAGTCAGCAGCACATTTTACCACTGCTTTCCTTTCATAATCTGCTCACACAGTCTGTTTCTCTCCCTTGCTATCAGCACTTATTCCTGAGTATGCACAGGAAAGGTAATGGCTCTGTCAGCATGTATTGCTCAGCTAAAACATAAAGCTGTTTTCACCACAGTAAATGCTGCTTTTACTTACTGGTGCGTATTACACCTCTACAGCCTGACTTTCCCTCTTTGGCCATGAAATTGAAAATATGTCATCTTGAATCCTGTGATGTACCTGAAAGATACTTTCTGACAAATTTGACTTGTCTTGTCTTGTTTCTTTCCAGCATTCTTTTCCTAGTCACTTCTTCAGAGTCTTCAGTTGTTGTCAATTAGATGGGAGAAAAATGAAACCCTAAGAAGTGCTGGTCTTTTCTGTTGCTTTGAAACCAAAACAAAAATAAAGAAGACAACAGGATGACATCAGAAAGTCAAACATTCTTTTTCTATTATCCTACTGCCTCCAGAGTCATCTTTTCCAAATCTTCCTCATGGCAATATGACCTCTGTTTTTCATGCTTTTAAGACAGCATATGATTAAAAATGAGAATATTTCATTCCCAACTTTTACCTCTTTCCCTATCATGAGGAAAAGTGTTTTTCCTTAAAGAAGAAAAGAAATTATTAGTAATTTTTCTGATTTTAGAAACAAGTATAAATTGTCCTATATCTTGTGTAACACAGGTTGCAACAATTAGCACCAATATTAATTGTCTGAATTCGAAACCAAAAAGTTGGATTGTTTCATTTTGAGGAAACTTCTCTCATAAAACTCAAATAAAACAGGAGCTGATTTTTTTTTTTCAACAATTGTATATGAGATGGATCCAGAGGTTAATATTGACAGAGAGTTATTTTCAGAATAATTTACCACAAGCTAAGCATCTAAGAAGCTCTACCCTTAAAAATTACTATTATTGTCATGTAATTACCTTTTGTGAGAGACAAATTCCATGTCTGTTTACTGAAACAATGGTATATATATATATTTTTTTTTTTTTTAATTAGGCATACACACAGAGGCTGAATTCTGATTCACATGTCATGAACAGAAATATAAGGAGAATTTATTTTATTGAATCTTTACCATAAATGGTGTTGGAACCAAGAAGCAGCAGACTCACTTTACAAATTTAAAATTGAATATGCAGGGCTAGCAGATGGAATAAGCTTTTTTAATTTTAAGCTAAACATGTTTGAACTAGGAACTTTGAATACATGACAGACATTGAATTTCACATATAAATTTTGCAGAGACACATTTCATAGTGGGATCATCGTTTAATGTTGTTAATGTTTGCTTTCTCCATTTAGACTGCAGCAATTGTAAACAGCTGTAACTCACGTTAATGGCAATAAAAGCAGGCACTTCCCTGACCTGCCTGAATGGTTTTGGGGATTATCTACACAGGAAAGTTAGAGTGCCAGGCTGGGAATTTACTGCATAGTAACTGTTCTACACAGCTGTTCTCCTCTAGAGTGAGCATCTTAGCTGCATCTTAAATAGGAATTTTTGTGTGTTATTTTCTTCCCCTGTAATGCAGAGCCATCAAATTCACATTCAATGCTTCCTGAAAAATGCTAACTGTTCTTCAAGCTGGTCAAAGACAAAACATGAAATAATTAAAATCATTAAAATATTAAAAGTTGTACCCCCTTCTGCCAATTTATTTTTTTCTTTACTTAAAAGAATACAAAATATTCTACAGTATGTGATTTCTAGATGGAAGTTATAAGAATATTTATCAGCATTTTTGCAAATGATCTTTTTTTCGGGGGACAGAAACTGCCCAGTGCTCATGCACATTCAGTACCTCAAGGTATATTCAGGGCCAAAAATGCTTTAAGCATACTCATTTTTTGCCTTCACCAGTACAGATCAGCTCGACACTTGCAAACAGGTCTATGTCTCTTGATTATAAACACATAATTCTGCTGATTTGAACTCAGGTATGTTGATTTTACTGAAGAATTTTATTGTTTGAAGAATGCAACTTTTTTTTTCTGTACCTGCTCTGTAATGATTGTCTCAGTTTTTCTTGTAAAAACAAATGTAGGTCTCTCAAAGTAAGGACTAGTAAAATTAAATCGATAATTTATAGCAATCTAAGTCACAAATGTATTTGAAATCAGCTTCTAGTGGTTTGTTAAGGACAATACACTTGTGTTTTGTACTTGTCAATAACATGAGGTTCAACAGGACCCAATGCAAGGCGCTACACCTGGGGTGAGGGCAACGGCTGGTATCAATACAGTTTGGGGGAAGAAGGGATGGAGAGCAATCCTGCTGGAAAAGGCCTGTGGGTTCTGTTGGGTTAAGAGACAGTCGTGAGCCAACAGCATGCACTCACAGCCCAGAAAGCAAACCATGTCCTGGGCTGCATGCAAAGCAGCTTGGCCAGCAGGTCGAGGGAGGTGATCCTTCCCTTCTTCTCTGCTGTTGTGAGACCCCACCTGGAATGCTGCATCCAGCTCTGGGGTCCCCAGTACAGGAAGGACATGGATCTGACAGACCGAGTCCAGAGGAAGGTCCCAAAAATGATCTGAGGTTTGGGATACCTTCTCTACAAGGAAAGGCTGAGAGAGTTGGGGTTGTTCAGGTAGGACAAAAGAAAGTTCCAGGGAGACCTTATTGCAATCTTCCAGTACCTGGAGAAGGCCTACAAGAGAGGTGGGGACAGACTTTTTAGTAGGGCCTGTTGGGATAGGACAAGGGGTACTGGTTTTGAGTTAAAAGAGTGTCAGTTCAGACTTGATATAAGCATGAATTATTTTATGAAGAGATGGTGAGACACTGGAACAGGTTTTCCAGAGCAGTGGTAGGTGCCCCATCACCAGAAACATTCAAGGTTGGGTTGGACGGGGCTCTGAACAACCTGGTCTAGTTATGTCTGTGCTCATTGCAAGGGCTTTGAACTATATGACCTCTAAAAATCCTTTCGAACCCAAACCACTATTTCCATGAAATATCTGTTGCCAGCTTCCAGGATTTTCCCAGAGACATCTATCGATGGACAGCATCATTTAGCTATAAAGAAATCTTGCTTTTATTCTACTATTGCTTCCATCTGCCAGTAGGCCAGATCCTACTATATTGGTAAAGTCTGAAATTACTCACTTCTCAAGTACACTCAGTTCCTAGCCAGGCTGGTATCTAAATCCTGGTTTAACTTCACTTACACCAAGAAAATGAAATCAGTAAAAAATTGAAGGAGTAGAATCAATGCTACCTGGAATACTGTAAAACTGGTAACAAAAGCTAACATTTATCCTGCAACCTATAAAATAGACTGACAAGTGTGGTCTAGCTTGCCTAGGTAGTTGACAGAATTCTTTCTTGGTTGTGTTTCGATCGTTTTGCAGAACAGCATCAGGGAACATAACTGTGCTCTATGGCTGTCAGGCAGGTTGGACTTGTTCTGCAGCTCAGCAGCTGAATCACTCTGGATGTGTTGAAAAACTACATGGAGAGCTGAGAATCTGCTTTCATTTTAGGAGGATTTTTTTCCTTTGGGCACTTATAGAAACATAGGCTTAGGATACAAGTGAAATCATCCATGTATCCATACATCTCTTGTGATTCACTGATCAAGTATTTTGTTCCCAAACCAAATTGTGTTCATAGAAGATATCAAATAATAACCATTAAACCCAGAGACAACAAGAGCATTAGCCTTGTCCCTTACAATTCCTCTCACAAGTGAACCCAGACCTTATTTGTGGATTGTCATCTAATGCTCTGTTGCAGCTGGTAGAGTAGGAAGATAGTCCCACTTAGTATTTTATTAAATATCATAGTAACATCTTCCTACAAAGTTTCTTCTTGTCAAAACAAGCTAGTCATATGTTGGTGTATTTTGTTCTGTACTATTTCTGTCCCATTCCACACTTACTTTCCAA
Source organism: Rhipidura dahli (assembly GCA_013399225.1). Classification (NCBI taxonomy): domain Eukaryota; kingdom Metazoa; phylum Chordata; class Aves; order Passeriformes; family Rhipiduridae; genus Rhipidura; species Rhipidura dahli. The sequence goes on from VXAC01001160.1 coordinate 121,918, forward strand.
TACCAAGAACTTGCTTTCAGGACAAAGAGACGTTCCTGGGGAAAGACTGAAAAAAATTAGAAAGCTCTTTTAGTTGCAATCAAAATTTTGCAGTAATCTGTAATTTTCTTATAAAGAGGCCAATTCAGTCCATTCTTAAAAATATAGCAATTGATTTACTTGTGGAGGACCCTTGGGAATCAATTGAAATTATAATAATATTTTCAAGTGCTACACTTTCCATAGTCTGAGAACCAATTCGTTTGGAAACAGACTCCCCTTACCAGTCTTTTTCTTGTCAAATAATTGCTATTTCATGTATAATAATTTCATGGATGCTGTCTTAATGTTTTCTGTCATTGTGTATTTTACAGTTGTTGACTAAATAGAAGTGATATTGTGCAAATTAAATTTTGCATGCACAAGTATCACTACCATGTTTCAATTTAAATGGAACTGATTTGCAAGTCAAACAATAGAGCATTTCCCAGCAAACAGATAAGACTCTGCTGTATGCAAGCATGTTTGCAAATGTGTCTCATAGTCTTGGATTCGAGTTTTCGAAACCTGCAGTCAAACCTCCTACCTACATCTGTGAAGAAACACACAAGGAACTGGGGTTCTGTTTAAACCCAGCAGATGGATGGTCCTTGCATGAACAGATTGCGGGAGAGGCAGTGTGGGATGCAGTGCCACCCCTTCTGAACAGCAAACTCGAGCAGTCTGAGGCAAAGAAACACACAATTAAGGCTCCACATCTTGTTTCTTTTCCGAGATGAAGGCAAATCCTCTCCCACCCCACCTCTACAAAGTCATTTTACTCCAGCAGAATGATTTGCATTCACTTCCAATAGGAGCAAATTGCTTCCTAATATTTCCTGGTCTGCAGGACATACTGAAATACTCACACATTGTGAATGATAAAAATATGCTAAGAGCTTGTATCTGTGGAGGAAAAAGATAGTTCTTGGATTTGGTTTCTTTACAGCTGATTACTTTCTTTGGCTTGGTTGTGTAAAGACATTATTGCATTTCAGTCTGATTTGACTGTATTTCTCACTTTTTGTAAAAAGTGCTGAAAGCTCAGGATAAAGGCTTTTATAAGCAAAATGAGGCACTGTCTGAAATAATTTCACCAATAAAGGCAGAAAGGCAGGTAATAATGCTGTGTTCTTCCTTGCTTATGTTTGTAGGTCTTTCTAATGCTTCTTTGACTCCCTCCATATCTGCTCATGCACCTTTATATAAAACTTCAGGTTCTCCTGAAAATATCCCCACTGGGTAATCTTGGGTCCTGCATACTACTACACCCATGCTAGTGGATGCTGCATTTTATTTCACAGCTTCTCACAAAATCAACACAAAAGCTGTTTGCATGACTGCCTAATTCACTGTGTGATTGGTCCAAACTTAACCTCAAAGACCTTGAAACATTTGTACCAAGGGAACAATCATAAGAAAAAGAACCACTAGGAATGCAGTCTTTTACAGCACAACTAAATACGTCATACTCTGTAGATTACAAACCAATATGCCTTGTTTCTAAGGCATTGGTGTCTGTTATGTGTTGTTAAGAAACCCATTTTCATTCCATAGGAGTTAATCAAAAGAAAAAAAACCCCACTTGTTCAAAGACTGCTTCATTTTTTATAATAAATAAACAAAAACTTGAACTGACAAAATATGTTCATTTTTAGTTCTTACCCTGTTTTTTGAATATTAAAATCTTGTTGATTTATTCTGACAGCAGTATGAAGGTCAAAGAAGGAAAAATGGGTTCTAAAATCTGGTAATTCCCTCAGCACCACCATAATGCCTCTCTTTGGTTACCTGGATATCTATAACAAAAATAAAGCCCACATATAATTTTGTCTTGCACTGGAAAGAGATGGATATAAATTCTGCCACATGAAACTGATGGAGTTTTTATGTCTTTCTTGTACAGTGTAACTAGGTAATTGTGTTTGATAAGGGATAAAAGCAAAGAGAATAATTCTCATAGTAGATGCTTATTTGTAAAAAAATATTATGGTTATATTGTGATTGGAGGTTTTTTCCTTCTTTATTACTATGAAAAGAGAGATGGCACCAAAATATCTGTGACTGGCAAGCAGCTGTTGAATAATAAGTGAAAATAATTCAAGCAATGTTACATCATATAATATCAATATTTAACACTTCTGCACACTTCTAGAGTCCTGTCTGACCTATATAGCATGACAAGTGCTATTTGTACTTTGATTTTTACTTCTAGCAGAGGTTTAGTTTAAGTAGAAGGGGAAAGATAAAGAAGATAGAAGTAAAAGCTCACATCCAAGTTGAATTGAAAAATTATTCATTTGTGAAATTTCAAGTTTTCTCATGGAAACATTTCCCTTCTCTTTGCGTGGCTTGATTTCTCCTATGGTTATACCTCTGCCTATTCAGAACAAACTTCTGCAAAAGAACTTTGCAGAAAATTCACAGAAAATCTGAGTGAATAAATAAACAGAAGGACAAAGAGGATGCCAAAGGACAGCAAAATCTCATGGGAAAAATCTTGCATTTTTTAATAGTGTCACATGCAAAGCAGAAGGCAAGAAGTTATTTTTTATGGTCCAGATAAAAAAAGAAAAGTCACAACAGTGATTGTGTTTTCAAATTCTTGACTTTTTTTTCTGTTGTAAAAGTCTTTCAGAATAACATTTCAGAAAAGACCAATATAGGTGTTTCAAACCAAGTTGATTTTCTGCTTTCAATATTAGAAGTGTCCACATGAGATTTTAATGCTCATGAAATGTGCTCATCAGTCTGGTGGAGTGAAATATCTTTATTATCTATTGATCCAGTTTAGAACTGGCAGAGAATGACTCTTTGCCACCACTTACCAATGTCCTCACCTGGTGGAAACATTTTCTGTGAGTGGGTTATTTTTGGATCATTAACTCCCAAGGGAAAGGAATATGTCTTTATTTGTTTCCCCATGTCTAGGACAGTGTAAAGTTCAGCACAGAGGTTCAAATTATAAGTAGCAACAGCAATAGTAACAATAATTAATTATATGATAAAGACATGTTTAACCATCCTGCTGTACTCATTAATATTGCCAAAAGGTTGGTAGTTACATACAGTTAGTCACCTGCAGCTGTTTCAATTGTAGCTGTCTGTGACTTTTTATTCAGAAAGGAGGGGGTGCTTTGATGCCTTGAAGTGAGAAACAAATATTTTTATTTCCACTAGCCACTATAACATAAGCCATATATTTTCACCTGGTAATTTCTGAGGTGAAAAGAATTATTGTTTCCATGTTTGTCAATGAATATTATCAAGCTGAATAACACGACTGATTTTTAAATTACTTTTTAAAAGAAACTTTTTCTTAAACCAAGAGTTCCTAGTGTTGTAGGATGCATTGCATGCTTTAATATACTGTTCTAAGGGCACTAAAGGTTACATTTTATTTCCAGTTTCATTTTCAGTTCTCAGCACACCTATTTCTGCAGAATTTGGATCAAAAGAACTCCCAATTCACTCCACATATGCAGGTTTGATATAATAGCACTATAAACATCTTGATAGTCAGCACTGTAAAGTAGAATGACGTGGTGGAAAAAATAATCTCATAGCTGAAATGTTACATTTTTGCCAGTTTTACAAAATAAAAGAAGGTGATAAATTTTTGTCTTGGGGTTTTGAAATAGCTCGATCTCAGTAAAACAGCTCAGAATGATCTTTTTTGGTCTCGGTGAGAAAACGGCCTTTTAAAAAGTAGTTTATTAATGCATTCAGGATTTTTGAGAGCTTCCCTGGTGTGTCATTAGACTCAGTAAAGGCACAAAAGTACATATATTTCCATGATAGTATGAAGTTTCACACTCCTTAATCTTCCCTCTGGAAAGACTTCCACTGAAGTCAAAGGAATGTTGTTTTACTGGGTAAATAAATACTGTTAAAGTGATATAGAATTGCTCTTGATATAAGAATTGGTTGCATGTAGTCCTGGTTTACACTTGTAAACATGAACAGAGTGTTTAATAGAGGCTTAAGATAACTTCTTCCTGTATGGTTCACATTCAAGTGAATGATTTGCTGGCATGGTGTAAATTGTTTTATTAATATTACTATTTGATCAAATTGAGGTTCAAAACATGGAGATGAAGTATGACTTCTAGTTCTGACATGAGACTAACATATCTACTAAACGTGATAGTTGAGATGCTGGTTATTTGGTGTTCATCAGTGGGGACAAAATAGTTCCTTGTATTTCAAGTATTTCTCAGTAGTTGCTCAGGGCTCCAGAGCCTACTGGCCACAATGTCCCGTGGTGCAGGCATGTGAGCCACCTGGGTCTAGAGAGGACGGCTAAAGTTCCACTTACTACCCAAAATGTTCCTATGCCTGTTTTTTGGCATATTCATTTAGTTTGATCATTACCACACAAAAATAAAAATGTGCGAAAAAAATCAGAGAAAAGTGAAATAAGATATTACTGGAAAGTAGGAAGAAATGAGATGTCTATATGTTCAATGGAAGGCTGATGTACATGTTACCTATGTCCACCCGTGTCTAGATGCTGGCACTGCAGGGTGACCCTGGTGAGGAGATGCCAGTGGCCACCTCATGCTGGACACAGCTGGCTCCAGCTGACACCAGACAGAACCCATCAGCCAAACTGGTGGCAGCTCTGGGATAATCTGTTTAAGGAAAAGTGAAATCTGCCCAGGCAGTAAGGAGCATTGGGAAAAAAAAAGTGAGGAATAGTCCCATGAGCAGAAAGTTCAAAGAGGGTGAAAGAGGTGCTCAGGTACTGGGACACCCCCTGCAGCCCATGGAGACCAAGGTAGAGCAGATATTTCCCTTCAGCTCATGTGGGAGTCCACAATGGAGCAGGATCACCCTGAAGATCTGCAGCCCATGGAAAGAACCCATGCTGGAGCAGGGAGCAAATGTAAGGGGGGGCAGTTATGGGCTGACCATAATCTGCCAGTCGCCACATCCCTGTGTTGTTCAGAGCTGACAAGGTAGAGGAGTGGCGAGAGCAGTGAAGTTGTCTGGGTGAAAAGGGGGATGAGGGGAAGGTGGATTTTCAATTTTGTCTTTGTTTCTCATGATCCAAATCTAATTGGTTAGTGATAAATTTTTTTTCAAGGCAAATTTGTTTTTTCTGTGATGGTAATTGGTAAATGATCTTCATGTCTCTATCTCAATCCACAAGGTTTTTTTTAATTTTATTTCCTCCTGTTCAGGAAAGGGAGTGAGAGAGGAGCAGGGGTGGGCATCTGGCATCCAGCCAAGGTCAATCTACCCATTATTGGGGCTGGAACAATTATCCTTCAAGCAGAGGCTAAGAAACTGGGACTTTTTCTGCCTGGAGGAGGGGATGGCTTCAGGGAGCCTCACCACTGTCCTCCAGCACTTACAGGAAGGTCACTGAGGCTCTTTGCAGGAGTTTAAAAGACAAGAGAAGAAACCAAAGTACAGGGGATTCAGTTCAGATATAAAGCAAGACTTTATCCCCACAGGGAGAGCCAGGCAGTGGAAGAGGTTACCCAGAGAAGTTGGCTCCTTGGAGGTTTACAAGCCCCAACCAAGTAAAGCCCTGAACAAAGGAGTCTGACCTGAGAGCTGCCCTAGCTCTGATCAGGAGTCTGGACTAGAGACAAAGTCTATTTCACTTTTACAGTGATATTTCAGAAAGAAAAGACCTTCAAACTGTCCTACTTTATTAGAAAAGAAAATTAATAAAGGATTTATCTTCTCTTTATGATTTTTCTAGTCAGTGAATATGTTCCTATTTAAAACTATTTCCCATGAAATCAAAGTACTGAACTTTCAAGTGAGTAAATTCATATTCTGCAGCTACAACTGCTTTCCATTTGCAATTTTTTTGTGCTTTACCCTAAATACAACACTCATCTCTTAAACAGACATGCTCTTCAGCATCCATTAGACTTAAAAGAATTCAAATTCAAATTTCTCTTCCTGAGATATGAGAAGATTCAGTTGCAAATAGGATTTTTTTCTACACATAGCTGCTGTTTTTCTCAATTATAAGCCACATATATCAATGTCTGAAACTTTGTAGGAGCTGGAAATTTAACTCCATGTGTTCTTTTCTATGTCTTTTGTTCTTACTGTTACTCTTTTATAATTTGAAGAAATTGCAGTTAAGGAAGAGCATCACATTTTGTCACAATGACATCAAATATATTTTCCAATATCATTAAAACAGTCTTTATGTATTTGTGTTTGGGTTTTTTCCTTATCTTTGAGGTTCTCTTATATTTGCTAGCCAAAAAACAGCCTAGTGAAAGAAGGCTCAGGCAGACAGATGAGAAGAGAAAGAACTCCTTGACTTCTGGAAATATTTTTGACCTAAATAGTTTGGGCAATTTTAAATGTAGCAGGAAACAACTAGCCACTTTACTTTCCATGCCAAAGCATTTTAAAAGTCCAGCTGTAATCATTTTAATACTGCTTTCACTTTTATTTACAGTGAAAACATAACAGTCCTATAAAAAATATAGAACAAAATAAATTAGGTTCCTTAAAAAAAAAAATCCTATCTTAATTGAAATTCCGGTGCCCTATCTTTGATTACGGAAAGAAATGCTGAACATGATTTTTCATATAACTCAGAACTCTAAATTTGTCACTTGATGATATTTCAATACCTCAGATTAGCAGAAATCCTTGGAAACCTCTTTATGTAGAGATTAAAGCCATAAAGATATTTTGATAGGTTTTAATGGAAAGAGATTGACCGAATGTATAAATCCAGTAGGAAAAGATCTAAAGATCTGGAGACAATTTTAAAATGTCTTTACTAGAAAATAGCCAGAGACGGAGACCACAAGCCCCTCTTTAAGAGAGCTGTTGATTATAGCATTGGTACACATCCTAGTGTAGAAAATTAAGTTACATTTCTAGATTTGTTTTTTCTGAAGTGTCAAGAGCAAGAGTGGACTAGTCTGGAAGAGAAGGGGAAGTTGAGGCGTGACTCTTGAACTTGACCAAGGGGAAACCCATGAGGATAATTCTCACAGATTTTTCCAAGATATCTTTCCCCAGTTACCCAACCCAGGTTGCACAGTTCCACCCCATTGTGTCAGTTAAAACCCAGCAAGGGAGGGAAGAGGCTATGGAGCCTGTTAGTGCACTCATATTTCTAGACTAAAAGTTAGAATGACACCGGATAACCAAGGAGTGAACTTCACCAGTAGAAAGCAATTTAAAAGCTGATAAATAGATCTTGAAAACTGTTAGTAAAAATAATGTAAGAAAATGTTGGAGACTTCTTTTCATTACTTTGTGTTATGCATAATAATGCATTTTCCTCTTAAGACTTGATGTGATCACAATTCTTCCCTTCATATAAATTCTTGGAACATTTTATGTTTTCTTCTGAGATATAAAAACACTTCCCTCCTTTAACTGCAGGATATTATAAAAATATTCCTATTGTATTGTAAAAATAGTATCCATAAATGATTCTGGCAATTGCCATGCACCAGTACTGTCTGTATACTGCTGGAGTATTTCTCTCCTACCATTTCTAGCCCTCCTTATAAAGTTGTTTTATTATTATATTGCTTCATCACAAAGCAGTCCCAGCTGTGATGTGTAGAACGTCACTATTAATTCAATATATATATATGTTCATATATATATATTTATTTATAAATATATATGAATTTTCTACAGCTCTGCTGTATCATTCTGTACTATTTTGAAGTTTTATAGTACTTATCTGTGTGTTTCCTATAGACTTCAAGTCCCAGTATTTATAGAGCTCATGGAAGAACACATAAATGTCTAGCTAATAAAGGTGTAATGCAAGTTAAGTATATATATATAAATGAATACTAATGTCTAAAGTGTTTTGTTTATACCTTTCCATTATATACTTCTCGTTCTTCCAAAATTACAAAATCTATTGACTAAATATTACATAGCACTGCAGTGAAACTCAAAAGATATATTATTGTATCCATTTTTTTCAGATGAGATAACTGAAGCACAGGGAAATGAAAATTATTTTTTCAATACCTTAAACATTTTTAACAAATCCTGCCTTGAAGTCTAGTAGCCACTTTAAACTATTTGTATAATTCTTTACTCAGTTATAGGAATGTTAACAAGACAACTGAGATAATTATATAGCTATTTATATACATATATGAAGAGCTATCTAGGGCTCAGGGTCCAGTCCCCAACATTTGATCTCACTATTAAGGTCAGCACTACCTTGGCTAACACAGTATTGAAACAGTACTTGTGGAAGTTTAACATTTCCTGTAAACAATGCAAAATGATTTAAATAGAAGTTTCTACAACTGCTTGCAATGTTTTGAACAGTATCAGTAAAGAAGTAAAAACTCATAAACAGAAGTTTTGCAAAGGCAAGCCACAACAACAACAAAAAACCAAAAANACTTTACTTTCCATGCCAAAGCATTTTAAAAGTCCAGCTGTAATCATTTTAATACTGCTTTCACTTTTATTTACAGTGAAAACATAACAGTCCTATAAAAAATATAGAACAAAATAGATTAGGTTCCTTAAAAAAAAAATCCTATCTTAATTGAAATTCTGGTGCCCTATCTTTGATTACGGAAAGAAATGCTGAACATGATTTTTCATATAACTCAGAACTCTATATTTGTCACTTGATGATATTTCAATACCTCAGATTAGCAGAAATCCTTGGAAACCTCTTTATGTAGAGATTAAAGCCATAAAGATATTTTGATAGGTTTTAATGGAAAGAGATTGACCGAATGTATAAATCCAGTAGGAAAAGATCTAAAGATCTGGAGACAATTTTAAAATGTCTTTACTAGAAAATAGCCAGAGACGGAGACCACAAGCCCCTCTTTAAGAGAGCTGTTGATTATAGCATTGGTACACATCCTAGTGTAGAAAATTAAGTTACATTTCTAGATTTGTTTTTTCTGAAGTGTCAAGAGCAAGAGTGGACTAGTCTGGAAGAGAAGGGGAAGTTGAGGCGTGACTCTTGAACTTGACCAAGGGGAAACCCATGAGGATAATTCTCACAGATTTTTCCAAGATATCTTTCCCCAGTTACCCAACCCAGGTTGCACAGTTCCACCCCATTGTGTCAGTTAAAACCCAGCAAGGGAGGGAAGAGGCTATGGAGCCTGTTAGTGCACTCATATTTCTAGACTAAAAGTTAGAATGACACCGGATAACCAAGGAGTGAACTTCACCAGTAGAAAGCAATTTAAAAGCTGATAAATAGATCTTGAAAACTGTTAGTAAAAATAATGTAAGAAAATGTTGGAGACTTCTTTTCATTACTTTGTGTTATGCATAATAATGCATTTTCCTCTTAAGACTTGATGTTATCACAATTCTTCCCTTCATATAAATTCTTGGAACATTTTATGTTTTCTTCTGAGATATAAAAACACTTCCCTCCTTTAACTGCAGGATATTATAAAAATATTCCTATTGTATTGTAAAAATAGTATCCATAAATGATTCTGGCAATTGCCATGCACCAGTACTGTCTGTATACTGCTGGAGTATTTCTCTCCTACCATTTCTAGCCCTCCTTATAAAGTTGTTTTATTATTATATTGCTTCATCACAAAGCAGTCCCAGCTGTGATGTGTAGAACGTCACTATTAATTCAATATATATATATGTTCATATATATATATTTATTTATAAATATATATGAATTTTCTACAGCTCTGCTGTATCATTCTGTACTATTTTGAAGTTTTATAGTACTTATCTGTGTGTTTCCTATAGACTTCAAGTCCCAGTATTTATAGAGCTCATGGAAGNAATGTTAACAAGACAACTGAGATAATTATATAGCTATTTATATACATATATGAAGAGCTATCTAGGGCTCAGGGTCCAGTCCCCAACATTTGATCTCACTATTAAGGTCAGCACTACCTTGGCTAACACAGTATTGAAACAGTACTTGTGGAAGTTTAACATTTCCTGTAAACAATGCAAAATGATTTAAATAGAAGTTTCTACAACTGCTTGCAATGTTTTGAACAGTATCAGTAAAGAAGTAAAAACTCATAAACAGAAGTTTTGCAAAGGCAAGCCACAACAACAACAAAAAACCAAAAAAAAACCAAAAAACCAACCAAACCCAAAATGGGTAACTACAAGAACTCTGAACAAGAAAGCAGGAATCCCTGCTAATCATTTATATCTCTTATCTGGAGCAAATCAGGAGACTGCATCTATCCCACGTGATGTTGTGGAAACAAAGATTTGCTGCCTGTAACACTGGGTTAAAATGAAAGATTTTCCATATTGACAGAACATAGTTCACATCCATGTGTTGAAGGAATTACCTTAGGACCTACCTAGAAATTGGTTTTACTTCAGATTTCACTCTGAAAAAAAATCACTAATATGAGATGAATCCTAGTTCCTCATGGAAAGAGTGTGTGGTGCATCTTTCAGCTGAATATCTAGCAAGCACACCACAAATTAAGATTTGTGTGTTCTGTGTCTGAGAAGCAGGGCAGAAAAGGAGTGTAACTGGAGCAACAGTGCTGAGTTGAGTCAAAAATATGTCAAGGTGGGACAAAAATGCTGTTTTCTAAAAAAGTTCTTTCCACACTAGGATCAGAAAATCCCTGGTGCCATGTGTCCATGTACTGTAGTTGACAGCCAAATCTCTGTGGCTACTAGCACAATGTCAAATGCAAACATTCCTAAGTAAGCAGCAGAAATGAGAGGTTATCTTGTCATTGCTTATGAACGTAACTGAAAACAGGAGCCCCTTTTCAAAAATACGTGTAAAGATTTTTCCTTTGGTTCCTGACTGGGTAAGCAAACAGAACTATAGAAGGAATATTTCTTCAGCAAGATTCTGGACACTAGTTATTTTTCCAGTTACCAAAGCTGGAGTAATCTTTCTGTCTCAGTAATTCCAAAATTAGTGCCCAGGATTTTCTCCTTATTTTGGGAATACACATTATCTACTTTAGACCTCAGACCAGATTATGTATTGCGTTTTCAGCATTTTTCTTCGTGATTCTGCTACAAACCCAAAATTACAAAAAACTGAGATCTAAGAAACAAATCCTTCATGATAGAAACCTCTAGTAGATATAACCAATACAATAACCCTAGGATTGCTAGCAAAAATCCTTGTCCTCTTAAGCTGCACTAAATTACATTTCCCCTTAATGGACAGACCTGGGGAAGGTGCATCACCACAGACCTGACTCCCTTTCTGTTTGTCAGAGTTCTTCCTCTAGTCACCTGTATCCCTTTTTATTATGCTATTTCACTTCCAAATTTTTCTGGAACATTTTCATGCTCAGCTTCTGATAGTGTGATGCAGTTACAATGCCTGTTATGCCTCACCTGCATAGCTGTGGCCTACCAACAGCAGTGAGGAAGGATTACATACAGTATATGCAACTTCTTTCTAATGTTACTTGTGGAGTAATCAAAATATAGATGTGTCGATGTTTCTGTGACACAAGATGATAGTGTGGGGAAGAAGGAAAAAATAGCATCTTCCTAAGTTACAAAGTCCAATCTCAAAAATGTAATTAATTCCCTTTAGAGTGTGAAATAAGAAGTGTCTACACAGCAATATCAAAATAGAGAGTTGCAGGAGAATCTGTTACAAATTTTGTAAAAAGACATGCCTTTTGATCCCAGCACATTTTTTTCCAGGGATTTGGAAGAGTAGGAGTGCTATTGAGCTCCCAAATCATGGTCATCCAAAAATAGTTTCTCTCTCTTCTTCTCCTATTGATGATGAATTAGGAGCAGTTTTCCCACCTAAGGAATGGATGTGTAGAAAACAGAGCCCAGGCAATGTCTATAAAAGTAGTTGAGCCAGGAATACAAAAGTTAGGAGAATCCTCAAAGACTTTTTCCAAACTTGGCCAAAAAATTTTATTACTACTGTAAAGGCCATCAGAACTGCTGACTGTGTCAGCAAAAATGTAAGCTACTCAGTAAGCTACTAAGGTTAGCTGATGTTACAGAAAGGAGAGAATCAAGCAATTATATCCTATTATCTATTACATTAATTTATTAGGTGGCAATCTACCAATCAAATGTCATGCTGCCCTGCCAGACTTCATCTGCTGGGTTAATAACAGAATACAGCTTGCTGAATCCTGCTGTTTTGCAGATCCTCTGGCAATTTAGAGATCAGAGCATCAAGTGGAGGCTGAACGTGGCTTAGAGCCAACAGATAATTTATGAAGCAAGTGTGTAATAGCAGAAGCTCATCAAGAATGTAGAGAGCTATTGCCTATGGTCCTAATTTCTTTTTATGTTATTAGAATGGATGAAATGTTTAAAGTTCACATTGTGGAGAACAAGACTCTCTGGGTTGATTTTCTGTAACAAATGAAACTGAGAGAGCAGCATCAGAAGATTCTCTTTTCTAATATGCTTCAGCACCAGCTCTTTTTGAAATGGTTATTGTTTAAAAAAAAATTAAAAGAGAAATTACTTTCTCTCTTAAAATGAAACATTCATAGAACTTTTCACTCAGGTAAAGATTTTCATTTTTTTCCCATAGAGACCCAAATGCAGAATATTTTTTTCCTTTAAAAAAGTGATATTGAAACAATTAAAATTAATAAATTTATTTGAAATTAATTGAAAATATTTAGATTAAGGAAAAACTTAGATTGTATTTCTCAATATGTTTTATGAATGTCTTTTCCAAAAAAAAGACAACTCCTGGCAAGAAGCACACTTTTAGTTTAGTCACTTCAACAAAAGAAATACCCCACAAGAAACAGTAGTAAACTGAAATAAATAAAATCTGTTGAAACAGTTGAAAACAAATTTATTATTTCATAGAGAAATTCATCCAGATGATGGGATTTCACATAAGATACACTAAGTGTGGGGTTCTGCTTTTTGTTACTTTTACTATTCTAATTTTTATTTTAAATATAAGAATAAAAGTAACATTCTAATAATTAATCATTCTGTATTGATTTATCATATGCCAATTACATAGATACCATTAATCTTTTTTAATTTGAATAGTAACTTAAGTACTAGTAGCTACATTAAAATGAATAGCCCTATTAATCACATTGACAGCTATATAAAATTAGGTCAGTTGTAGTACATGTGTAAGTTTGTGGATATTCTATTGTTTTCTATTTTATTTTCATTATATATTTTGAAAATGTCTGTTAATTTAGAGCTTAAAGACCTGGTACAGGTCACCAGTTGCTACAGGTCTATACAGATTAACAAAGGCATGGTCTATAGAGAGTAAAGTGTAAAAACACTGTAAAGGATCTAAATGTTTGAGTATTTAATGGGAAATGCATGGAAGAGACAGAGATGCCTAATTTTTAAAATATATTTTTGAGAAAATGTTACTAAACCAACTTCTCTTTATGCAGCTTTGTTTCAGCACTTAGGTCCTGAAACCAAAAAGAAAAAAGAAAAAGCATGTCTCTAGGGACACATGCAATAAACACAAAATCAATAAGAAGTACCCAAAAAGGCACATAAGACAGTATAAGAAATGCTTGTTTTGGCCTTCTTAGAATTGCCATAATTTCTGTACAACCTCTGTTTTTCTTTCACATTGTATTTTTTTATCCTCTTTTTTTACATTTGTTGCAATATAACAGTGTCTTTCCCCCAGAAAATTTCAGTTTAACTAGACAATAAAGTCTTAAATATTTGTTTAGCTATTTTTTTCAGCACAGAGTAGGCACAGTGATACCAGCAAACTGTGTTAGTTAATGGAAGTAAATGCTGTGGATGAGAATACCAAAGGACTAATTAAACTACAGAGAAAGAAGTAGGAAATTAGGAAGAACTGTTGAATGGAAGTGGGTCTGATGGAATTAGAAAGAAGTGATGGGAGGAGATTTGTGTGGAAAACAGAAAAAAAAAATTGAAAGAAAAAGTTAGTTTGTTTCTCAAAATAAAAAGAAAACCTTTCTGAAAATCCAGTCATCCTCACTTTGACCAGGATTTTGTTTCCTGTTCCTCTCTTGCTCAAGGCCTGTGTATTGATTTTTCATGGCAAGATTTTGGTAGCAGGTGGCTGTGGGAGTGGCTCTGCAAGAAGCTTCTAGAAGCTTATCCCATGTCCAACAGGAGTAATGCCAGCTCCAAGACAGAGCAGCCCCTGGCCAAGGCCAAGCCTATCAGTAACAACACCAGCACCTCTGGGATGGCAGATTTAAGGGGGAAAAAATCCTCTGCAATCACACCTGGAGAGAGGTCTTGGAAGATGTGGTAGAAACAACTCTGCAGACACCAAAGCCAGGGAAGAAGGAGGATGAGAAAGTGCTCCAAAGTGCTATAACTGAGATTCCCCCGCAGCCCCTGGTGCAGCCCGTGGTGAGGCAGCTGTGACCCTGCAGCCCGTGGAGGTCCATGGGGGAGCAGATATCCACCTGCAGCACATGGAGGTCCATGGGGGAGCAGAGATCCACCTGCAGCACATGGAGGACACCATGCCAGAGCAGGTGGATACCCAAAGGAGGCTGTGACCCTGTAGGAAGCCCATACTGAACAGGCTCCTGGTAGGACATGTGGACACATGGAAAGGAGTGCATGGGGAGCAGGTTTGCTGGCAGGATCTGTGACCCTGTGGGGAGCTCACACTGAAGCAGCTTGTTCCTGAGGGACTGCACCCTGTGGAAGGGACCCGATTTGGAGCAGTTTGTGAAGAACTGCAGCCTGTGGGAGGGACTAACCTTGGAGATGTTCATGGAGCACTGCCTCCCATGGTAGGAACCCCACTCTGCAAGGACAGAGTGTGGGGCAGAGACAGCATGTGATGAACTGACTGCAGCTCCTATTCTCTGTCCTCCTGTGATATTGATGGGGATGAGCACAAGAAAATGGAAAGTAAAGCCCAGGAAGAAGGGAGGTGGCGTTTTTGCAGGGAAAGTTTTTAAGGTTTCGTTTTATTTCTCATTATCCTACTCCAATTTGATTTGTAATAAATTAATTATTTTTCCCCAAGTTGATCTGTTTTGTCCATGATGGCAATTGGTGAGTGATCTCTCCCTGTCCTTCTCTTGGCCCATGACCCTTTTGTTATATTTCCTCTCCCCTGTCCAGCTGAGGAGGAGAGGAATGCAGTACCTTCAGTGGGCACCAGTCATCCACCCAGGACCAACTGCTAAAGAGAATAGAGTAGTTACTCTTTGCAGGAGTACATGGGGCAGTCAAGTGAAGGTGCAGAAGGATGAATTCTGTACTCAGTATGTTCAATTTTGAGCAATAGGAAATTTCCAGTCTTTCAACTTAGCCACATTTAAATAGTTTTTTGCATACTACCATTCATAAACCAGATTTAAGTTTTCACTCTGAAGTATAGTAACTGAATTAGTTATTTAAAATAATGACTGAGCATGGAAAAGCAATTTATTTTCTGCATTACTGTTCTAAAATGGAATTTCATTGATTTTCAGGAGCAAATTTAGTGTGTGGCAGGTATTCTACATTAAATACTCTGGTTAAAACTTTGGCCATATCTTTTTGTTTGGTTTTTTTTTTTCCCTAAAAATGGAAAATGAAAGGTACATCTTGCTATGTGCAGTGCAACAGTTACCAGCCATAATGACTTGAGTACAGAAACAGGCACTTCACTTTCTTTAGAAATGTCTAAAAATTAAGTCCTACAAATGCTGAACTAAAAATAAATCAGAAAACCCTGGGTTTGATCTGCCTGACTCAAAACCTTTACATCTAAATGAGTCCTGCTGTGTGATTTGAATTCATCTTGGAGTATGGATTCAGAAAAAAGCCCCTGAGCCATTACTTTTTCAGTTAGACCTCACTGCTTCCTCTTTTTTTTTTTTTTGAAATAGGCAGTTGGAGGTGGATTGACCTTAAATGAATATACTTAGAGAAATTGTATTGAAATTAAACCACCAACACTAAGACTCTCAAAGTTATTTTTATTCTGTAATAAAATGTAAGGTATAGGGCTGTCTACATGTAATACAAATCATTTATTTTAATCTTTTTTTTCTGAGTTAGTCATTTTAATCAGATAAATGTGCAGTATTACTATTAATATCTATGTTTTGGACACTTAAGGTATTATTTTAGAGTTATAAGAAGTTTGACTTTTTTTTTTTTCTGCTTGCACTCTGGAAAGACTGATAAGCAATGAGAGAGGCCTCTGTTATTAATCCTTTTGCTATCACTCAAGTAAACACAGATTGAGTTAATCCTGTGATGGGATCTGTAATAGCTGAAGTAAAGCATAGGAAATTACAGGCCAGAATCAAACTGGGATCCAGGTTATTTGTGCACAGAATTTTCATAAGCCTCCTAAAGACTTAATAGGATGTCTCCTTCGTCTTTGCAGAGGACTTTGAGTAGTTTGCTTAGCTACCTAGAGTAAAATATAGAAGTTATTCTGTCTCTGGTGATGCTGGGATACACACTTGTGGAAGGAATTGTTTCTAGTAACAATTACTGTAATTTGTTTCCATATCAAAAAACTTAGCATTTTAGGTTCCATTAGTATTTCACTCCTTCATAATAAGGTAAAGGAAGTGAATAGAATGAAACATAATGTCAAACAAAGTAATGACAGAAAAATAGGGCATGTTAGATAATGGGAAGTGAACACCAAGGTTTTCAAATGGTTGAAGGCCAATTTCAACCCTACAGAATAATTCCAGAATCTCTTCACTTATGCATACCTCTTAATCTTTGGTGGAAAATAGTTAACTGCTTTTGGTTTTGAGGTAATTTAGCTGATGCTGCACGATATGAATCTAGTTGTACACTGCAATTATGCTGAAATCAACAAAGAAAAACATCCATAGAGTCCTGTGATTTTTTTCTCAGCATTTTAGCCACTGTCATCCCTATTGACCTGCTTATTACTTCTTAGCAAGCTCTTTTGTTAGTCCCTTCTAATTTCAAAAAAGACTAGGAACCTAAACCTGATTTCTCTATTTTCATGGTAGTGTTGCTTCACTGATTTTACTTGAACACATCTTCATTTCTACCTTTTTTATAGGATAATCAAATAAATGTGTTTCTTATACATATTATTTTTTGTTACCAGTTCTAAGACCCTACTTTAGCCTCTTTTAAACCCATCTCCAGTGGGATTATTTCTTATGATCACTTTATGAATCAGATTAACTTCCCCTGTTGGTGTTCTCACCAAGGCAACAAAATCCTAATTTCATGTTTTGGGGCATAAAATGTGCGTCAGGAAAAGGTACAGCTGACCCCTAGGTATAGAACTATGAATAGGGACAGATAATTACTCAAATTGCTTTGGTTTTGCTGTTTTTAATGATCTTGCAACCTGTCAAGAGCTATATTATCTATTTTGTAACAACAGAAGCCCAGGAACAAGATGTGTGGCACAAAAATTTCTCAGTCAAAAGTCTCTGGCAGCCAAATTGTATGTTGGAGTATTTGAATGCATCCAAAAGCTCACTACCTTCAAAAGGACTTCCATCTGGTCAAGAATGGCTGACCAGTCAGACCATTATTTATCAACAGATTATATTACAAGACAATTTATAACCATAAATCAGCCTTCAAAAAGCCTGTGAAATCTTAAAATTTTGTTTACTTAGATGTCTATTCTGAAAAAAACCAGGCAAATAATATAGACTATTAATGGACTTTACTAGAAATCACTAATGTATTTATTTCAGATACAAAAGGCTTGGATGCTAGAAAAGCAAGAATGACAGAAAAAAATGCACTGGTTTATGCTTGTGAATAAAATCCAATGAAATGGACCCTTTCTGCTAATTCTGTTAGTAAATCATTCAACCTTTTTATTCGTATTTCTTCTTACACATGGAATCAAAGGATCCTGGAACTCTGCTGGAATCTCTCCCACAGTCGTACAATCACCAAGTACAAAAAGCTGTTGTATGAAAAATCAGAAATATACATTACTTTGGGGAACACTTGGCTAGATCTCAACTGTCAAACAAACTGAGCACAAATTGAAATGTGTCAGAAACATCAAGCAGTTGATTAAGAGCACATCTACACTTTGTCACTACTCTATATTCATCATGACAATGATAGAAGGTCCTTTGCTTATCATACTTACCTCCATTAAAGATGTAAAAGAAATATATTGTCTAAGGCAGTGTAGGTGACTTCTGTGAATTACTGAAACACATAAATTTTATTTGTTAGAATGGCTAAGATCAGCTGGTTTGTGATATGTGGAGACTATTTATCACTGTATTTCTGAACTTTATATTAATATATATTAACAGTATTTATTATTCTTGATAACCTTGGTATATATTTAATTTTGGCCTTTAATAAATTTAGTAAGTTTACTATAGTTCTCAGTGTGCATTTGTCAGTACTGGAGATGTCCTGGACAGTATTCAACCATATCCTGCTTCAGCATTACAATCTATAGTGAGAGGAACAAATTTCTATGACACTTGGTAAGTGGACCCTAAGAACATCTCTGTGTGTGTGAGATGGGCACCCAAGTCCAGAGAGAAAGATACATAAGTGTAAAAGTCTTGTACTGAGGGAAGCTGATAGAGAAAGACAAACATCCTGTTCTCAACACAGTTGATGTTTCCAAACAGGAAAACATATTACAATGCAAAAGGGAAACAATCTTCCTTTGGGATTCCTGTTGCATGTAACATTTGCCATGAAGATAGCAAAAGAAATAAAAGGAATCAAGAACACAGTCCAAAAGAAAGAAAACCATTTCTGAAGGTGAACATGAATGATATCACATAGACACGTTTCCCAGTCCAACCACCTCCACCTCCTTGCTGACAATGAATAATCGTTGTCATTGCTTAGGAAATTTAAAGTATCAAGAAGAATCCTGTGGAATGGGGACAATAACTGCTTGGAGACAAAACAGATCTCCCACTGATCATGAAGAAAGTGGGGATGACTAAAGAGCTTGTGGTCTTTGTGTCCATGAGAATATTGCAGGGTAGACAAGGAAGCAGGCTGCCACAAATGCAGATGAGAATATTTGCAGATGACTTTTGTCTGGAGAGTGATGAGCATAAAGAACAAAGAATTCTGGCTCTGCAGTATCCATTTCCCCACTGGCATTGGGTGCTGAGTGCAGGGAGCCCTTATTGAGAATCATCTATATGGAGGAGCTCAAATAAACCACATTTTTGTCCTCTTTCTTTCATCTTTTCCTTTCTTATATCTGACTTCCCACTACAGTTTCAATATTTCTTAACCAATTATTGTTTTTTGTCATCTCCTTCTCGTCCCCTTTCCCTCTTCTGTGGATGTTCTCACATTATTGAGTCTCTATCCAATTTCGTGTTTTCTTCTGCAAAAGTGTTGCCTCTTTCACTCTGTCATATATATGCATCCAAAGTAATTTTCATAGGCACAGTCTAAAAGTCATTGCATTTTTATTCACTTTCCCTGTCAGCTTTCCTGCTGAATTTTAACTGCACATGCCATCTACACAGATTTTGCTGTAATGAAAATAATTACTGGTGATTACTAATTGCTAGGTATCAGAATACAGATTTGTTATTACCTGAAGCAATGCTGAAGGATAATATGCCTCTTCCATTTTAATTCTTTAAAATGTAAGATAGATGCTTTAGAAAATAAAATTGTGTTTGTAGATTACTTTCTCCTCTTTCTTATTTTCTTTTTTACTTTTATTACACCACAATTAAACAGGTAAGTAAAGAGATCAAATAAACCTAACCGGATTTCCAAAATCATATGAAGTGAATGAACCAAATTTTTAAAGTATTTAAACCTATCCCAAGGATCCCTAAGTCATTATTTGGACCAAGTGAAATATTATGAGTCTTTGAGGGGAAAAAACAGCACAGCAGAAGTGTTAAGACAGAGAGAAACAAAGCAAGAACCATAGCTTCAAATGACCAGAGCTGAAAGAAGCTTCTCTTTTAGAAACAACTTACAAGTCAATTACAAACATTTGTATCACAACTTAGAAAACAGCAGTTTTCACAGAGAATGGAGGGCAGCTTTGTCTCAAACATTAATCAGTCCAGATATTCCTCCATATCTAAAAAAAAAATCACAGCAAGCAGAAAGCAGCATGCAGACGTGGTGCCCTCAAACACAGTGTGAGCATGCAGTGTAGCTTCCTGAGGAAATCAGATGTCCAAATCCAGGAGCTCACAGTGTTCCTTCAGACCAGTTTAAACTACAGTGGCTACATAATCCATATTTAAATCTGAAACCATAGACTTTTATTGTAACGTAGTCAGTTTCTGTTCTGTGAAATCAACGCTTCCTCATATGCAATCATTTCAGTTAGTAAAACTTGTTAATGCAAATAAATATTGATAAGGGGAGATAAGACTTAGAACTAGATGCTTTCTTGATTGACTAGTATTGGAATGCAAATATATTTTAGCTTGTTTTTTCAGTAGTACAATCACTGTTTTTCTTTTTTGACATATTCTGGCAACTTAAATTCCACCAAAATCCTTCTATCTAACTTCCTAGTTACAGGCAACTCTTTACACAGTGCTCTTCTTAGGACTTTTGAAATGCTTTTTCACATCTGATCTTTTTTTCTTCACAGGTCAGACACAAACCTTATGGAGATTTAAGTCATTCTGAACATCCCTGAGCTACTGAATGCTTCTGCCTCTCCTTCACCTGAAGCCTCTATGGATCATTTCAGTGTACAATTCTCTCCAAAGTTTAATAGCCCTTTCTTTTTTTGAGGTAGAAACATCACAGCAGGTTTAGGAAGATTCTTTCACAGAAATGTTTATGAAGGTGAACAATTTACATGTTGAGCTGCTACTTTTATTTTCAAAATTTATTTTTCAAATATGTTTTTTCCCCTCATAATGTGCTAACTGAAAACTTATCAGTTTAACAGCTCTTCTATCTAATTTTTGTTAAACCTCTTAAATCTTGATAAAGAATGCTCTTAATGTAACATTTTTCCTCAGAAATTATTTTTGTAATTTACAACTCACAATATCATTCTGAAGACTTTTATAACTGGATTTATATCTAGTATAGCATTATGTATAAAAATGTGAAGACAGATGTGTATGAACAAAATAGAATGTTGAATGTATTTTATTTCTACAGAATTTCTTGGTAATACTGACACTGCAGGCTTATATCAGAAGAAAACAAACCTAAGAGAGCACTGCAGAAACTTGAAACATTAAAAAAGCATCCACCATGAGAGTGACTCAGATATAGAAGCTATCCATGAAAAGGTTCCCATTAATAGCTGTGGCACAACATAATTTCATGTATTGAGAGTAAAACCTATAGAAATTTGAAAGGAATTATTTTCACAAAGTTCTATGGAATCATAAGGAATCACTCCCCAAATATCTGAAATTATAACAAAATGAAAAGCTCTTTAGAAGAGAATTAGGAAAAGCAGGTAAGAAAACTACAGTGATATAGAACAAAATGTCTAATTTTCATACTGAAAGGGAAACATTCTGTCTTACTAAAATTCAGCCAATACAGATTTTGAAAATCTGTGCATGTAGGCAATAAAAGTTACCACTTTGAATGCAGAATTAGATGTTATTTAAAAAGAATACACAGAGTAGGAGTAACAGAATCACACGAAGAAGATTTATTTTCTGCATGTCTGAGATTAACTGAAATAATCTGAAGAAATATGAAACAAAATAAACCATGATATACATTACTTGGAATATTTGTTGTATTATTAAGCACATAACCTGTACATCCTCTGCTCTAAAGAATTTATAATTGAATGTACTTTAAGCTTTTTTTTTTTTAAGAAACTCTTAGGATAATTCTAGGTATAAATAAAAATAAACAAATGAAACAGTCATCAATTTCTTTCTTCTAAAGACGTTTTGACTGGAGAATGCCAGTTACAAAATTCAAGTTAAATGTTTTTTGAAAAAACATTTTGATTATAGTGGATTCCTAAGAAAGCCAAAGAAACTTAGCATGCAACTTGAATCTTTAACTGCAACAAAATCAGAAAAAAATTAGAATTCATTAAGGAAGACTTCATTGTAATAATAAGCATGCAAGGACTTTCTTAGTCAAATATTAGGCAGAGACAGGTAATAACGATTCTGAAGCCTAAATGTGTTGTAAATCTTCACCTCCTTGGAAAAACAGAGAGGACCAATTGGATGAAACACAAAAGCAGGGAATTATCTTCCTCTGAATTACACTCTGTGGGCATTATAATTTGTAATACTGCCCATGTCTTCCAGTAAATGAAGCCCTATGCAGAAAATAAGTTATTAAATAATGTCAACCATATATATAACTTTCCATTCTCTGAAGAAGAGATTTCCAGCCTCTTTGAGCCAAACTAGTTACAATGAAAACTAGTAAATTAGAAATATTTAATGGCCACTAGGCGAGCAAGCTTCACTGCATGACAAATGTATACATCCTAAAATTATAGTCTTTATATTATTTCCCACAGTATTGTTGTTGTTGTACAATTCTTGTTGTCATTATCATTAATTTCTTTGTTCCTGATGCCATAAAAAAATCTGCAAAGCCTAACAACAGATGAACAAGCACTGCTTTACAAATTAGGCACTTAATAGTTTATAATACTAATATAAATATATTTTTAAAATATTTCCANTTTCTTATTAATTTGAGACACAGAATGACAGCTCCAAGCTCCATCCTGATTGACCTAGGATATCTCTAAAATTCAGCCTAATAACAAATATCTTTATAATTCTCAAATTTTCCCTAGATTCTTCAGAATTCCAAAATGGCAGCCATCCAGTCTGTTGGAAAATGCAGTATTATTCAAAATGTTCCTGATCTACCAGAACAAAGAACTGCAATGCCTGATCTTAAATTATATTGCAATGGAGCAGACTAAAATTGGAGATGCTGGAAGAAATACTCCAGGTATTAAAAAAAAAAAAANTTTGTAATACTGCCCATGTCTTCCAGTAAATGAAGCCCTATGCAGAAAATAAGTTATTAAATAATGTCAACCATATATATAACTTTCCATTCTCTGAAGAAGAGATTTCCAGCCTCTTTGAGCCAAACTAGTTACAATGAAAACTAGTAAATTAGAAATATTTAATGGCCACTAGGCGAGCAAGCTTCACTGCATGACAAATGTATACATCCTAAAATTATAGTCTTTATATTATTTCCCACAGTATTGTTGTTGTTGTACAATTCTTGTTGTCATTATCATTAATTTCTTTGTTCCTGATGCCATAAAAAAATCTGCAAAGCCTAACAACAGATGAACAAGCACTGCTTTACAAATTAGGCACTTAATAGTTTATAATACTAATATAAATATATTTTTAAAATATTTCCACCAGGATTCTATTCACAATCTATAATTCTGTTAATAAAAGCAGTCATTTTAATCTTGACACTTTTTTAGATTCTAAGAACTGCAGTTTAAAAGAGAGTGTCTGTAATGATGCTCTTACTTTGTTTGAAATATGACAAAAACGAAGGTACTAATTGGAAGTGTTTTAATTAATTTCAAAAATCCAGTCAAAAAAGATACTATTGGGTGAAATTCAACTTAAACAAGCCCATTTTCTTTCAAATGAACATCAGCTGCTTACAGCAGATCTTTTTGTTACAAGGCGAAAACAGATATTGTTGGTAAAAGAGGAAAAAATCCTTAATATCCAGAAATCATGGCCTTCTGTCTTTCGCTATTATCTGTTGATAACATGGTTAAATATTTTGTTAAATAAATGGGTTTTTTTAAAGTTGAATATTTTGACAATTCATTTATCCATAAGCCAAAGGGATTTGTGAATATATAAATATATATATATATATATATATATATATAAGTTTAAAGGGAAAACTTTCTTATTAATTTGAGACACAGAATGACAGCTCCAAGCTCCATCCTGATTGACCTAGGATATCTCTAAAATTCAGCCTAATAACAAATATCTTTATAATTCTCAAATTTTCCCTAGATTCTTCAGAATTCCAAAATGGCAGCCATCCAGTCTGTTGGAAAATGCAGTATTATTCAAAATGTTCCTGATCTACCAGAACAAAGAACTGCAATGCCTGATCTTAAATTATATTGCAATGGAGCAGACTAAAATTGGAGATGCTGGAAGAAATACTCCAGGTATTAAAAAAAAAAAAACAACAAAAAAAACAAAAAAGAAGAATCAATTTTAATTTTGATTTCCTACAGGTGACATAAAAGTCCTTGAGTTCTATGTTGTAGAAATGGCAGGGAATCTAAATATAATACAAGTGAATTGAAACAAATTATATACCAAGCCTAACTGATAATTTAGGCAGTAAATGTGAATTCCTCATTTTTAAATTGAGATTATCGACAGTAGAGACCTTGAACATCTTATTTCCAGAGAAACATCACTGTGTATAGGGAAAATGTTCAAATGAAAAAACAAATGAAAAGCATACCTGTCCATGGATTTCTCTTTTATAAGAAATCAGAATATTGTGTTAAGTAGCATGCCCTCTTTACTTAAAAATAGAGTTTCCCTTACGCTGCGCATCATTAATATGCACATCTCTAGAGATGAATTTGCAAACTGGTTATCCAAATTTATTTTGCTACTCCTGGGTCGTCCAATAAGCATTTTTAATCTGTTTTTCTAGCATATTAGTAAAGATAGTTGTCTGACAGAAATTAGAATAATTCCCCTTTTTTTTTGTTTGTTTGACCACATTTACATAGCCCCTAATTGGAGCCCTTGGTAGGTTATGATAATGAGCACAGAAGTATTTGTCTCGGGGTAGGTTCCAATGCTTTTTAGCCACTGGGTCATTTGCACTGTGCAGGCATGATATAGTCCTGAGCCAGTCCATGCTCCCTGCTGCTGCCTCTTACAGCACCAGGCTGGCACGGTGAGCTCCAGTGTGTGCTCAGTGCAGGGGAGAAGTCAACACAGGAAGATGTTACCAAAGGTTATAAATTTCCAGTGGAGATTAGTCTCACTAATCCCAAAATATGAGCCACACCATCTTCTTTTTCTTCAAATGTTCCCCTCCTTCTATTTTTCAGTTTTTCTTCACACCCTCATCGTTCTTCTGTCTCTAGAGCCAGACAGCAGTCACATTTTCTGTTGCACAGGAAATTCCAACATTTTAAAACTTGTTTTTCTTCTGTATCAGACATCACGTCATTTCATATTAAGCATTAACACTACTGGCATGTCATATTATATTAGAGTATGATACATTAGCTAAAATATTATCTTATTTAATTTGAAGCATTATTTTGATTACGCAAGACTACTTTTTATATATTGTTTCTTTTACTTTTATTTTACTTTAATACCAGATGCATTTTCATTGTCATGCTCAGTGTCACATGTGCCTCATTGCAAGAAACGTAAAACATGCTGTATTAAAAATGTCACATCTTATTATCTTCTCCTAATTAGAGTAAAAGGTTTGAACTGACATTACTGAAGTGTGACACACGCTAATCGCAAATCAACCAAGAGCTCATTGGAAGGAGCTCTAATTTAATCTGTTTATTGACTTGATCTTTGCAAAAAAAAAAAAAAAAAAAACCAAGTACAAACATTCTTTAAGAATGAAGATTTAGGATTATTATATAACATAAAAAAAGAGCTTTTATCCATTAAAAGTCCAACTTTTGTTCTCCAAACCAAGACATAATCCCTGTTAAAAGGAAACAGACCCAATGCTGTGTACCCACCATCATGAATACAGCTCATGTGCAGACACTGTTTCTGGGACATCACTTACTAGAAATTGTAGTTTCAGCCATTGCAGACCTTCCTACAGAGGCAATCATTTGTGACTCTGAAGCACTTGGTAGCTCGGGGATGAAGCAGAGTGTACTAGCAGGAACACAAGGTAAAGTGATGATATTTGAAATACACCTCCTGTTTTGCTTACTTCAAAAGGAAAAAGGACTGAAACCAGCCATTATGGTTCTAAACTTCACAAATTATGTAAAAACAAAGAATATTAATTAATGAAAAAAAAAGAAACCCAACCAGAAATGTCCTTGTATGTGATACAGGCAGGGCATGGACAAGAGTTATCCAGAGGAGAATGAAACTATTCTAAGTATTGCTGATTACATGCTTCCAGGAAGACAAGAGACATTTAGTCTAGAAAACCACCTATTAGCAAGACTTTTTTTTTTTTTTTTTTTAAAAGCAACTGCAAGCAATGTGATTATGACAAAAGAAAACCCCAGGAAACTGTATGAGAAATGTTTTCATTATCTATTCATATCCTCTTGTCCTTGCTCTCTTTACTCTGATTCAGCTTTTCCAAGATGACAGGCAAGCCACACTTTCATGCAGTGATAAACAATATGACAGCTTTCAAATTATCAGCAATGTTCTACAGGGATATAGTTTGATGGCAGCTGTCTTTGGTAGAGTCTTTTCACTGCTGCTTTGTCATTCTCTCTTACCCAGCATGTAAGGTATGTACACATTTCCATACAGACCCAGATGGAAAATATGTCAACATTTAGGGAGAGCTGAATAGCACCAAAGAAAGAAAAGCAAATGCTGGAGTATATTTCTTAACATTTCTCACACACAGTGAAGGTGAGCACTACAGCATCTGATACAAATTTTCTATATTCATTAATCAGTGGCATTAAAGGAGCATTTATTATTGCTTATTTTTTTCATAATTTTGGAGTTCATTCCCTGCTCGATGAATCTTGATAGAAAATACAGACAAGGAGTTAGTCATAAATTCTCTTCTCCTGGGTCAAATATACGGCCTCTCTACAAATCAAGACTCTTGTACATGAATAGCATCTATTTAATCATTCAGTTGACTTAGTGGTGTTGGAAGATTAAAATACAGTTGGAAATTACTAACATTTCACATTTAGCTACTTTTACTGGGTGTATGTTAAGTTCTACTGTGAGACATTAGATTTTTGAACAGCATGAGGAACCAGAGAGATAGAAGGATGCTACTGAAATAGAAGAAACAGAGGAAAAGAAAGAGAAAAGTTCATCAAGCATCTGGCACCAAAGCTTTTTTCCCCCTCGTGCTCAGTAGTGGTACAACAGCTAAATAACGAGCAAATGCTAACATGTAAGAATCTGGTGTAATTTTAAATGTCTTAGGTATCTAAACCATACTCACAAGGCAGTTGAGAGGTGACACAGGAGTGATGCCCTACAGAAAATGGTAGGCAGGACTCAAATAGTGATCTCAAAACCCTCAATGGGCAATTGAAC
Source organism: Rhipidura dahli (assembly GCA_013399225.1). NCBI lineage: Eukaryota > Metazoa > Chordata > Aves > Passeriformes > Rhipiduridae > Rhipidura > Rhipidura dahli. The sequence goes on from VXAC01001160.1 coordinate 149,046, forward strand.
CAGCTCCTAGATCTCCACTAGGTTCTGTAAGGTATTGAACACCAAGCTCCCACACAAATATCTGTATTTAGACATTAAGATACACTGAAGTATGTTAGTATCTAATTTGCTAGTGTCTGTGTACTCTAATGCATGCATTCACAAATTTTTATTGTTAACTATTTTTACCTTAAGTGAGAAAAAATATCATAATATTTTATTAGTTGCCTCCATTAATTCCAGCTTTTTAGCATGTCCAGTGAAATTTGCTTTATCAGAAGTTTTTGGCCTTTTTTCTTGAATTTTTCTTTTCATCATCCACAGGGGGAATTATCAAGGATTCCTGTAATAAAAATGACAATTATCTCGGATAGAATTATAAATGAATGTTTCAGAAATTCACAGAAGATTGTTAAGATTGTTAAGAAGATTATTGTAGTAATAAAATAGTTTACTAGAATTGTAACATAATTTTTAACATGACTGGATGTTGTTAGACCTGGACTAGTAAATGGCAATTGTTACATCAGTTTGTCTCAGCTCATACAATTTGGGCTAACGAGATATACAGCATTTCTGAAGTCACAATTTCTGGAGTGATGTTGTCATAAGTGAAAAAAACCCTGCACACTCATAGTTAAATGTTAAAAATGTGAATCTATAGATCAAAAAAGATAGAATGCTGAAGATAAATTAGAAGAAAATAAAATTTAGCTCTTAGTTTACAATGCTTTTCAGGTTGTTAAATCATGAAATTTACACCAGACTTGGCAACACCAGACTTAAATCTAAGAGCTGTTTATTTTACTGCTGCATTTCCAACAGTGGACGGTATCAGACTTTACACTTTTATCTCTTTCAGCAAGAGATTTTTAGGCCTAATATATATTAAGGACAGTTTTGAAATATGGTGAGTCAAAGGTATTGCCTGAACATAAAGCGAATTAACAATAAAGGGCCGCAACCCTGCCATGTTACTGGAAGACATTTTCCCCCTTTGTGAAAGTAAAAATGCAGCAGAAGACTATGTCTTCATAGGAAGACAAGGAAACATCAAACAATTACTTTTCCATCAAATATAGAACACTTAATGGACAATTTATTGACTTTAAAGAAACATGCTGTTGTTCCTTAGATTTTTCCATTGACCTAAGGTTTGTGCTCAGAAACTCTGACATTGTGAGTCAGGAAACTTGCTTTCTGTGAAGAAAAATCTCTGCTAAAATTAGAAAAAATTAATAAGAAAACGTAATTCCATTTCAGGAAGTATACAACGAGCATAGCTTTTAAAGACTGATATTTTTGCTGACCTTCTTCTCATTTTCCCCAGCACAAATATCTCACCTTGACTAAAGTTTCTATGGAAAAAAATTAGTGAATGAGTGATAAAAAGCAAGAGAGGTTTGAACTAAGAGATGTTCCTAAAGCAGTTATGTAATAAAACAAATTAAATGAAACATTACCATTCAAAGCTAATCAACGCATATGAGATGTTCTTGACCAGTTTTGCTACTTGGCATTTAAATTACTCAGTTTGCCCCTTCTTACATGGAGTTTGAAGAAAGTACACATTATTAATGTGTACTTTCTTCCTTACTTTTTTCTCTCATAAAAGACAACCACCACTCCATAAATCCATGAATGCACCCTAGGAGATTCCAGGCAAGACAGGCAAACACATGGTGTACCATTATTTACAGGCTAACAGTATCAGTAAGGCTGTTTGTAAGACTGTGTGGGGTGAAATAATACATAGGGAGACAGAACTAAGGATGTGCATGCCTACTAATGCTCAGTTCTCTTTGTACCATACCACTGAGAAGAGAGTTCCCTGCTCTCTGGGAAGGAAAGTGGCATGTTGTTTCTATGGCAATCCTATAAAATTGCTGAGGAATCCCTAGGTGCAAAACTCAGCAGCTCTGTGTTGTGTGCAAGGCAATGAGTAAAAAGGTTACACATTTGTGGAAGCAGATTCCCAAGAGCACTCCTCTGGCTATCAACATTCTTCTGCATCTTCTTTTTATACAAAAGTCCAAACTACAAGAATTTTTTGCTTTCATGAGAATGCAGAAGACAGTGTTCTGGACCAGACTGAAGGTCCACCTAGTTCAGATCTTGTCTTTGACACTGTCTATCTTGGAGTCTAATGTGTTCTCTCGTCCTGATCAGAATCATAATTTGTAATTTATTACACGTGATTCTATTCCTAAGGTTTTTCTTCACAGCATAGTGTGATCCTTAACCAGGAAAAAGTTTTGATAATTCCATTATTTTGTCCAGTGAGAGGGTGTTTCAGACAGAACAGATTGCTGAGCTTTCTGACTGACTGTCCTTGAGCTTTCCTGTCAGAGGACGTTCCTCAATATTTCATGTTTACTAGTTCAGCAGCCTTATTTTATTTCCAGGAAATAGTATATATACTTAATGGAAGCCTGATATGCCTGATTTAAACCCGCCTCAAGGATTTTTGTCAGCACTGGTATCTTTCAGCAAATAAATGGATGATGCTGTTGTTCCTTAATCAGCCATGAGGTGGCTGTTAAGTTTTCCGGAACAAATTTCATTCAAGGCACGCCTGCCCATCACAGTCTAAGGACTTAATGGTGTTTCTGTCACAATCTATGCGAAAATTGATGCTGCTTTCAGCTTGTGCAGGATCAGCACTGAGGAGCATGGAGTTATTCAAGGCTATGAAGTGACAAGAAGTTGCAGCCAGGTGCAGGGTATAGCAGGGAAAACTGTTCTGTTAAGATCACATCTCACTACCTTTTTATTGTTATTAGTTTGAATTTGAAACAGTGTATTAAGAGGTAATTTGTAATGTTAAATAATCTTATATCTTCTTAATTAGTTGTTTATTTTGTGCTTTAGGTGTTTGGTTTTGTTTTGTTTTCTTGGTTTTTTTTAATGATTGTGACTTTGAGGTTTTGTCACACTAGTAGCCACAACTGCACAAGTTACAGTTTGAATCTTCCCTCTTCTAAATGATTAAGTGTATCTTGAAAAGTTGCCAAAAACATGAAGTTATTTTGATAAAAATTCCAAATCTTCTCCCACCATAGCCAAAAGCTGGGGCAAAATCAAAAATGACTTAAAGAAAACAAGCAAATTATTAGGAAAATATGTTTCTTTTTTTTAATTTTATTTTTTTTACTTACATCACATAATATTAATTATCTAAATAAATCTAATAACAAAAATTTAAATAGAATTAGTCCTTCTGAGACAGCAAATATGGTGTCTAAACCAAAGGTTTTCTATAGTAGGACTACAACATCCATTAGATGTCATTGCACTGAATTTATTTATACAGCATTTGTACTGCTCAGGATTGCTGACCAAAGATGTAATAAACTGCTTCAGAAAGCAAAAATATATGAAATATAATGCAATTGTGAATAATATAACTGACAAATAAATTCATTCCAATATGATCTGTAAAAGGTGCAAGACTGCCCATATACACTTTGACATATAATATGTTGCTTTCCCAAAAAATAAAAGACACTACTTGAATTATCAATAAGATGTGCAATTGCTCATGTCATTGATTTGAATCTTCAGTGTTAACATTCACTTTAAACGGACATTGCTCTTGCTTCTGTTGTCTATCCTCATAATACAAGACAGACCTTTGCTCAGAGTAGTAGAATTAAATACTACACAAAAATTCCTTTACATTACTATTGGTAGCTTCTGAACTACTCCAGTAATGGTTCAAACAAAATGCTTTAAGAATTTTTAGTGATAAAAAAGTTATCAATAAAATAAAAAATATCACTAAAAAAATAAATTCAGGCTTTAGCATGTTCAGATGAAGGTAAAACACTAGGATTGAATGTACAGTAAGATTTAAGCTGTAATAGTATTCACACTTAGAGACATATACATTATTTGAAAAAATAGTTTATGTCATAAATAGCAAGGACATTTTCCTAAAGAGGCTTTTGTTTTGTCTAAAAAATATCGCATTTTTAAGGTTCAAACTAAAGTTATTAAGGTAAAAGTAGCATAAACCACCTATTTTTTTTTTTTTTTTTTTTTTTTTAAGTTTGAAAACAGAAAAGAACGGTGCCCTTCTAAAATTCTGTATTTAGTAAGAGCTTAGAGATTACGGTTTCCCTTTTATGCATTTCAGGACCAAAGCACTGCAAATGCTTTTTAATAATCATCATTTTGGCTTTACTACATAGGTCTATTTCTATTCAAAGTGGATTTTAATACATAACTGGAAGACAGAAATTTTTTTTTTTAGTCATAGATAGTTTCTAGGTGTAAAGAGAACAAGTCCTCAACACGTCTGAGTGTGACTCCTTTGTAAAGACAAGAAGTTAAAGATATTTGTAAATAGCATGGGATTGTCAGATAAATTACAGAAAAGTATCTTCTGCCATGGTTATTTCCTGATTGGTAATATCTGTATAAGTCTTGAACTTGTGGATTGTAGACAATTAACAGCCCTTTCCCTCAGAAATAAAATTTGTCTTTAGGAAAAGCACCTTTGCCAATATCCATGGTAAAAGAGATATTTCAGTACCTATTTTATTTAACTGATCATGTTAACCACTACTAAATTTGATTTTTTTTTTACTAACCTCTGGATTTTGAAACTATATAGTTTTCTTCTAGATGTGAGAAAAAAATTACAGCCTCAACTGTTTGCAAACAGGTGTTACCTTATTCACCTTGCTAGTACATAAAATACCTTACGTAATTCCATTATTGGGTTATTCTTTGTAGATATGTAGCTTGCATCAGCTTTGATTTTTTAAATTTTTAACATGTACTTATATTCTTAGGGAAAATGTTAAAGTACTTGATTCTGTGGTCTGTATAGAGGTATAGAACAAAATATCCTTATGAATCAAGCATCAAACTCTGAACACCCCTTGGTTATTTTAACCCTTCAAATATGAATACAAGGAACTAAGTCTTGTTACAGAAATGTAAGATACAGATTGGTTTTTTTTCTTCTGAAACACACACATGTGGCCACATGACTCAGATACATGCACTTGTAACTACATTTAGTTAATCTTCCTTTAATGCTTTGAATAAATTATTCATCTTCTCAGACAACAAAATGTTGACCTTTTCTTGTAATACAATGTAAATTTCACTTTGGGGTGAACCATGGTGACAAACTATTTTTATTACTGAAGATTCACTTGCAATTCATATTTCTTCCTACATATTTCAAAGGAAGAAAAATCTACAGGAACATGAGACTAACAAAAATTCCAAATACCTTTGCCATCATCTGAAATTTTTTCTTGAACACATTGCTTAAAATTGCTCATTATAACTTCAATTTTAAATTTTTTAATTAGACTTTAATTCCTTTAATGTAATGAATTACAGTATATTCTATATTTGTCAGTCCTCACAGAGTTCCTACTTGCCAGTTACATTGGCAGGTGGTTTTCATATTTGCGAAGTGTTTCTATATATTTTTATTCTCATAGGAAATTGCTTAATTTCTCTTTTGTGCTGGTCTTGGGAAACAAAAATATGTTGCAATTTTATGCTAACAACTTTCCAGGAAGAGAAATGACAAACTACTTACCTCCTGCAGTAAGAGAATGTGACAAATCAGTTAATGAGGATGAGAGATAATGAACAGCATGAATTCCAAATTAAATACTTTTCATTAAAAGTATTGGTCATGGGGTTAAAACTCTTTTCCACAATACTAACAAATACTTTGGATATGAATACATTACACTGAAAACCCCACAAAAGTGACAAAAAGGAAGGTGACAAAATCTTTCATCTTTGCATTAGAAAATAAAATGGCATTTTATACCCAAACGAGAATTTAATCTGTATGTGTTGCTGCTAAAACAGTGCTGCTTCGAAATAACTGTGACTGACAAAGGAGTTAGAAGACAGCTTCAGAAAAAGATCTGAGGGATGTGCAGGGTTATGCATTTAGGTATCCATCTGTCAGAACAGAAGAGAGAAATGAGAGTCAAGTCAGAAACGCACCTGGGTGTCATAGACTGGGAACAAGAGGAGCCATCTCACCAGGCTGGTATTCCCCTAGTCCAAAAGGGAAATACAACATTAAAAACATTTAACCACAGTTTTTGGCACATTAATAGATTATCTACTTGCAACTATCCTCTACAGTACTACACAATCTCCATGCTGTCTTTCTGTATTTCTGCAATGCAACTCTATTATGTTACTATTAAATGCATAAATATCAATCTCTGAAACCCTATTCCTAGTTCTGCTCCAGTATAAGTACTTCAGGGCTCTGAAGCTGACCTTGAGACCACTCAGCTCCATGTGCCCAGCAAGACAGAAAGCATGGTATGGCTAGAGAGAAAAGGAATCTTTCCTGCAGGCAGGCCACATGATCTCAACTAAACATCTCTTGGGACTAAATCCAGAGGCTGCTCTTAAGAGCATAGACATGTCATCTCTGGACTAATAACATCTTCCATCTTAACACACAGAGCCTGACTTGCAAATGGCTTTGCATTTGCATGCTTCCTGACTGAGTTAGTGGTAGGACTTCCAAGGGTCACCCCTCCGCAGATGATTGAACATCCTGATATTAAATTACACACACATGTAGAGTCCTTAGTAACCAGATTGCTCTGCTTCAAGAAAACAGGAATTAACTACTTGGCAGAGTCATTGGATTATTCTGAGTAGATATAATTGTTCCAAACTCTTGAAGTAAAGGAATTTAGTTCATACCAGTTTTTGCAAGAAAAATTCCTCCTTCCCTTACATGAGGCTTGTACAACCTGTACAGGTAAACAGAAATTATGTTTGTGTGTCTGTCAAAAGAGCAATTCAGCAGTTTAATGATAGAGAAATTCCAGCCTGTCACATTACATATACATGTGTTTTCAGAGATAAATTTAGTTGGGTGAAGACTATTGCCTTGCACTCTTTTATCTGTTAGGCAGAAATGTATCAATTATTAAGACAGAATTCTTGGATTTTACATATATGCACACATACATCCATTCAGAGATTTTCTTTCTTAAATCTGCATATCATTAGTATTCTGAGTAAATTAATCTGTATAAAATGGGCTAAACAGACAGGTCTTTAACTTTGTTTTACAGCTGCAACTTATTAATGCTATCACTCCATGTCTTAAAAGCTAGAATAATTTGTTGTCGTTCATAAATAATATAGAAATTATTGCTGTCTGCACAGAAAAAAATATTCTGTCTGTAAAAAATTAGTAAAATTTCCTAACAGCACTGAGCTAATTGATCTTTAAATTATTCATAGAATTCCTCTGGGTTCTTATTCTCCACAGGAGGTGTTTAGTTTTTTTCTTTCTCCCTGAGTAAAATGACTTTTTCATTATTATAATTTCCTGTGAAGTAACTGTAACTTTTGTTTGGAGTTTAAATGAAGGGCTGAGTCCATTAACATACAGATTTACACATTTTTTAAGTTAAGAACTTGACTAAAACACTGACATATAGAAATCAAGAGAAGACTTATTTCATAGTAATTACATTAGCACTATCAGGAAAATTAGAATAATTCTGTCTGCAAAATAATTTTGGCTAGGAAGTTGCAACTCATTGTTCCCCCACAACTTATTAAATTTTATGTTTTCCTTAAATAAAATATGTTCAACTATCTGATAAATGAGTTCTGTTAACCTTTGCCTGTGTGTAATTCTGCATATGTTTCTTCATCATGAGAAGATTCATGTTTTGTGTCTAACTGTATAAATCTAGAAGGAAATTTTTTTCCCTGCTTCTGTCACTTGTGATTTTCTGAGGGGAAGGGGATGTTTGTTTTTCTTTAAATGACTACAGAGATAGTTATTTCTCTCCTGAAAATATCTAGAAGAATATTTCTCAGGCACCATATAAAAAGAAAAGCAGTGTCTGACCTGGATTTTCTCTATTATGGGTTACAACTTTCAGTTCTGTTGTTGATACACATGGTGTATATAATCCCATATGGTATATGACAGTATATTGACATACACTAGAATGAAACTCAGATCCAGAGCATGCACATTAAATGACATCTTTCTTGTTCAAGGAGACACTGCCTGAGAAAGTGCAAGTACACTCTTGAGCAAGTTTTCCACAGCAGGCACTCAAGTCACATGTACAAATGGAAAACTAATTATGTAAGGATTAATTAATTAATCACATTGCAAACAGCAGTTTCAGTTCACAACTATCATGAGCTTTTTTAGGGTGAATATTTTACTAATAAAAAATAGGTAGTAAAAAGATACAAGCAAATTCAAGACTGAATACCCACTGTGTTGGTCTCATTTGATATAGCCTAGCTAATCCACCTAGAACCTTCATTTTATATCAACTATTTTATTTTATTATTTAAGGTGAAATAAAGTGACTAGTTAACTATTGCAATACAGAGGGTGAGAGAAAAGAGCACTTAAGAAGTATTTAGTCAGTGCTAGTGGTCTTCTGTGTCATTTGTGGAGCTAATTTATGGATTACATTTCTGTCATCATGCACTAGGACGCATCTTGTATGGAGGTTGGGCCAAAAAATTTTCAGAGCTCTTTTGCAGCCTACCTTTTTAGTAACCCAGAAACAAGACTAAAAGAGTATAGGAACACCTGTGGTGGAAAGGAAAAATGTGTGGTTGAAACATGCTACAGTTCCTCTATTCTTTTCTTTCTCTTTAGACTACATTAGATGAGCTAATGTGCCCCTTAGCCTAGACTGTGCTAAAGCTTCTATAGGCTAATTGGAAGACTTCTTTTATTCATGGAAAGACATAATTTGAGCATTCCTTCATTAAGAAAATAATATGGAATAAAGAATTCCCAGATATGAAATAACTGATGTTTAGAAAATTGCTAAGATCATTTCCTATAATAACAATACAACCTATTCTGTCTTCACCATTCTTGCATTATATGATGAATGTATTTGGGAATTTTTACTTATTCCACTCTCCTTCATCCAAGGACAAGATAATCAGATACAGCTTTTTTTACTTTAACTTTAATTTAATGTATTTTTCAATATTCTTTGCTTTATCTCATTTCATGCAAGTAGTCAGTGCATAAATGCATGAACTAAAAAATTTATATTTTAAGAAGTGGATTTTAAATATCTCTGGACTTGACATTAGAACAATTACTCTTTTTGCAGCAACATAAGGATGTGGAAATCTCACAGAAAAGACAATTAAACATTGTGTCAAGGGCTAGAGAGGACCAATGTCAGCAGCCATCAGGTAGAGAGATTCTGATATAGCAACCAACACCCAGATGCAGTAGACGTTTTTCAAAAGGCAAATTGCTTTTCCAGAACCCCAATGTGGTCAATGACAGCAGCAAATAAAGAACATGTGTTTACAGAAATATCTGCAATCCCATTTTTAATTAAGGTGATGTATTTGGTTTTCTTTCCAGAGGATTTTTTTTTTTTTTAAATACAGAAATGGTTAATCTGAGTTTTAAAATTAACCTAGGATCAGACATTTTTAACATAAAAAAAATTGCAATCAGGCTAGCAGCTTCTCTTACAAGTTGAAGCCAAATGTAAGTTTAAAGAGTCAATCTATAAACCTATTATTAAATGACATTTTAAAGGTATTGGTTCCAATTTGAACCTCCATCCTTCTTCTTTTCTGACAGCTACCCAGCATTCACAACTGTTATTCTTGACCTCTCTCGTACTCTGCCTCATTGGCTTCTTTCCTGGTTTTCAATGATATTCTGAAATCTCTTTATAAAATTGATCAGATGAGACCAGCCATTCTTCAAGCTTTTCTAAATTGGTCTCACTTTATTTAGAATCAAAGAACTCTGCTGCTCCTTTATGCAAGCTGACTAGTAAGCACTGGCAACTACCTTCCTTGAAAGATGCTTTCTCGTTATTCAAAACCTGGATGACCTGACTCAGCTCAGCTGAAGAAAATTTTAAAACTCCCCTAAGTTTGTGGATAAAACACAAGTCAATGGGTATTTTATACTGGATTTTAGATAGGACATGGTCTCACTGCAAGATTAGACAGGTTTGATGTACCCTTTTCTCATTTTTGCCACTGACTCAAAATATATGTCAGGAGGTATCAATTTACTCAGTATTTTGAGTCAGACTTTTAATTGTATATTCAGTGGAATGAGACAACTAAATGAATAAAAAACCCAGACACTGGTACTTTTAGCTGTAAGTATTCCTTATTTTTTACCTCTCTATTTCTTGGTCTCTTTACCTGTAGCACATAAATCAAATTGCTCAGTCACGTAAGTTGAGGCATTTTGAAGTGTTAATTGATATATGCTTTTCCATCACTTTATTTATTTATTTATTTATTTATTTATTTAGTTAGTTAGTTAGTTAGTTAGTTAGTTAGTTAGTTAGTTAGTTAGTTAGTTATTATTGTCTCTCCATTCAAATGGAAATTGAGAGATAGGCAGCATGCAGGTAATTCCAAAAATAATACAGAATCATAGAATGGCTTGGTTTGGAAGGGATCTTAAAGATCATCTAGTTCCAATCCTCATGCTACAGACAGGGACACCTTTCACTAGGTCAGATTGCTCAGAGCTCCACATGGAACAGTGGATAGACAGATACTCATTACAAATACAATATCGTTCTGGCTTTCCATCAGAGCCCTGTGTGAAGGGAATCATTAACAGGTAAATTTCAGAGAGGTTTTTTCTCACCTACTACTTTGATCTGGGACTTGAGCTTTCAGATTCTAACTACCCAAAATGTCATCTTGTGCAGTGACAAATCTGTGGATGATGAGTCAGTGGGTCAGTTGTGCTCATCTATTTGGTGACTTTTGTATTCTCCAGAAAAAAAGAAAATGATGGTGTTGAGAGAGACTATTCCTTTTGGGGTTTGCAAGATGTTCAAAAATATTTGACAGACAGGAAAATGGCATTCTAATGGCTCCTACTTGTATCTGTTGTGGTAGGGATGGTTTCAGACAGACTCAGACAAAAACTCCTGTGTGTAAACTCTTTTGGTTTATCACAGATTTCTCCACTCTGAAAACACATACAACCAGTCATTTTCTGCACTGTATTCTGGGAAGAATTGGAATTGAAAAAATGGTAAGGGACACTTTTCTTATCCTACTAAGCCTTTTTTCTCCTGTTTATCTACCACAGATTTTGTTCATAATTTTATTACATTTTCTCTCTGCTTGTGTTCATAGCAGGAGGGAGCTTGGCTAAGAAATATCACAGCATCTTTGAGATTATTGTTCTTCAGTGGTTAAGAGTAGGATTGCTTCCTGATGTAACATTCCAAAATGTCTCTTTTGTGTGTGGTGCCTGTCAATATAATATATGTAGATTCAAATATGACTGCTGTTTTCATATCTATAACTGGTCTAGCCATTGGCCCTTTATATTATAATGTTCTCCATTCCCCTTCCCTCTCCTATACAGAAGTAAGGGGACAGCTTGTTTTGCCACTATGTTTCACACAGATAGATACTCCAATATTAGAGAAATATTTTCATAGGATCATAGAAACTGAGAAATGAAAACATTTCTTAGACCATTTCTTTGTGTCTCTCTACCAGGCTGAAATTATTCCCTACAGTAAAATTTTTATTTTTCTGTCACCTGAAAGTTTATTTATCTCAAATGAGAAGCCTTCAACTGTTTCTCTTTAAAAAGCTATTGCATAACCTACTAAAGCTGCTTGATAGCATATTTTCCATTCAATATTCACCCAAATATTTCTTTAAACTAATTTCCAACAGACTACATGGTTTTTCTGGCCCTTGGTTAATTTTTTCTTTCAAATAATTATAGAAAGACATTCCTTATCCCACACCATTAGTAATTTTACATAAATGCATACCAGTACACATTGTGGTTATATTTATTATTCTACTAATCTGACAAATCCCATAGTTTGTAAATTCAGGTATCAGAGTTACACTAAAATCAAAGATTCATTAAAAATATTCAATCAGATATCAAATATTAATTAAAAAATGAGTTGGAGATAAAATGGAAATTGTCTAAATCACTTTAGGGAGACTACAGTATGCAAGAGCATTATCCAAGATGGAGAAAACATAGTCATGCTAAGACACTACATAAAATTCAATCTATAAGCCAGGCTATTTATAGGAGTAAAACATGGTATTTTATGATGATTTGGACACAAGACAAATTACATCCTATAGTGCTCTTAACAATTACTTTAAGGCAAAGCAAAAGACGAGGGATTTCTTTTAAATTACAATCAAACTGAGAAACTCCTGTGTTTGAACTTTATTTGCCAAGATTGATCTGCTTGTAATATAGTATAGGATAATTTGTATAAGCTATCAATTTTTAATAGAAGGTATATATAACATAACTAGCAGCATAAATACTAGTTTTGCTATTCAGCCTCAACATATTTAATGTGCATTTCAGAATGCCTTCAACTGACACCATTCAAAACCCCCCTTCAAGGCTTCCCTGTTGAGTGCAAAAGCAACCCTTAGCAGCAAACTCAGAAACTCAGTTTCCAAGACAAATGAAAAAACCCCTCGTCCCAACACTTAAAACAATGCAATATTTTTGAGCACTCTTATCACAAAAAAAAAAAAAAAAAAAAA
>VXAC01001160.1:161591-221279 GCA_013399225.1 Rhipidura dahli
AAAAAAAAAAAAGCTTTAACAAAACATAACCAGGAAAAAATATTTTCCTAATTTTCTTCTACAGTTCTATATACCATGCCTAAAATATTTTCTTTCTCAGTATATACTCATGTAAAAAAGGTGTTTCTTTCTTACAGATAAAAAGTGGAGACAAAGCTAACATAACTGTACATCCAGACTAGCCTTTATAATGAGATTCTTAAAACATTTGTAGTAAAGAGCTTTCTAACCTCAGCCCAAGTAATACAGAAGATGTTGACAGGAACCAGCTTGGAAACATCTATGGAGGTCTGACCTTATCTTTTGCTTGAAGATAACTTCGTGATGGTTGCCAAGTCACTCACTATGAAGCTTTTGCCTTTATGAACCACAGGAACACATTGTAGAAGTAGAAAAAATGTTTTCCTTATCACAGATAACTGAGAGCACTACCGTCCATTAACAAGAGAAATTACAACAGTTTTTCATTGCCTTTTCCTCCTCCTTTGTCTTTTCAAATACAGCCTTGGGAACATCCCTCACTTGGGCTGCTGTTTTTCCAGAGCCACGGAATTAGACTGACAGTGACATTACAGCTGGCAAAGCCCAGGGTGGGAAATCAATGAACACTGGAACCTGTAATTTCCACTGATGAGCTTTTGGGGTTGTCCTTTTTCACCTTAGACCTTGAAGCTTTGCCCAGACCATTGTCTTTGTACAACTTGTCTCTTCTCACTCTGTGGTTGGCTCCATTGATCCTTCAGACTATCACAAAGACAGTCAAACCAGCACTCTTTCTCCCTGTCACAAGCAGACTGGAGCCTCTCCTCTTAACAAACTGTAAAACCATGCAGAGTTATTTGGCGAAGTTTTATACATGACCTTTACTGCTCTATCTTCAATTTGTGTAAAGAAAAGGCAGTGCCTTTTGCTCTGTAAGCATTTACCAAAATGTTCTCATTTGAGCAAATGCCATGCCATTAGTATTAAAATGTTGCAGGTACTTGCTAAAAGGTTTTTCCTCCTTACTTTTATGACAGTTTTAGCAAATAACGTTAGCAGTATCATTTGAGAGAGACACCAAAAGAGGTGAGCCTTGGGGCTATGTTTTCCCACTGATTCACTAGATAAAATTTATTATGTTTACAAAATACATCAGCATGTTCATAAAAATTTTGTTAAAGAGAAGTGAAAGCAGCTTTGTGTTACCTAGCATTGTATTTCTTTGCAATTTTAATTTAAAGCAACTGTAGCAATAAAGAGGGATTGTATTTCTTTTTTAGTGTTTAAATACAAACTGGTGTATGTAGGTTGTGCATACCAGACATGGGTTGCTCCTGCATGAATTAATAAAAACAAACTGAATTTTCATTCCCTCAGCTTATGAATGGTGCCAGTCTTACAGTGGGATGTCTATGCTATTATGTGCTTAAGAAAATATACAAATTAAAAGCTAGGCTACAAGGGTGCACATTTTTGAAAGTAATTTCAAAATAACTGTATCATAAGGGGCTAAGTTGTTGCCATGTGTTTTTGAATTTTAGTTAATACTACATTTTGTTTTAAGTTATTGCCATCCAAGGCGCAGTGAGGAAACAGTAATCAAATACTGAGTCCATACATCATAATTCCACTTTAGTGGAGACTGAAAAGCCACCACCAAAACCACAGTAACATTTCCAACATCTATTTTACTTACGAAAGCAGAATCTAAGTTCATTTGTACCAGGGTAAGGTAACTTGTTCATCTGTACCAGTGTAAATTAAAAGTAACTCTTCTGGTGTCTAGGACTTAAAGTAAGCTAATCTGTTTTTCTACTGCTCATGCACTAAAGCTCTTGTCTTTTCTGTTTTCAAAAGCTTTTTGTCTTCCTATATTGTCTCAAATCTTTACTGATTAGTAAATAAATATTCCTAAATATTGGAAAATTGAAAGGGGACCTAGAGATCCTGATGACTAAGAGAGCTTGTGGAAGAATATTTATTTCTCTTTCTTATGAAAGTAAAATTGTTGCACATATCAATTGCCTGATTGAAGACAGTGAAAATCACTTGCAAAGAATGCATGTCTAGTCAGGGACAATTAGAGGGTTTTTCTGCATGTCCCTCACAAAACATGTGAAGCTGTGCTTCGGACACTATTTCTAGAGTTGGCAAATTAATTGAATCTCTGCAGTCATGATATTTTGTGAGGTTTTCTTGGAGTAGCCAAAAGTGAGATTTTGCTGAAGTAATAAACGTTTTCTAGGAGAATGCATCTCCACTGAGGCCTGGACTGTAACAGAAACCACCAAGCAGTGCTTACTCCCCCCTGAAAATCATGCCCAAAATTTGTGTGCTTTGGAATACTTGGAACAAGACACAGAATTACATGTAATCAGAGGAGATAAATGCGTGTGACACAGAATGTAATCCTCATCTGAGCAGTTGCAGAGATATAATGAATGAGCATCTCAGCTACAAACAATTAGAACTTCAGTAAACCACTGCAGGACAACTGGTGGGCTAATAGCAATGCCAGCTGTCATGAGCTAATCCACATTAAACTCTGCTTAGCCAAACTGCTATTAAATACAATAAAGGAGAAACATGTGACCTTTCATTTCTAGCCAGGAAAACTATACTTAAAAAAAAAAAATAGTATAGGTTTACAAACAGGGAAATTGATTCATAGAAATGTAATCTTTACAGCTCTGTCTATCAAACTAAACAACATCCGGTTCTTAAGCCATACAGTGTGAATTTCCTACATTAGCTGTAATTTTCTCGTAGTGGTAGGCAGTCAGCACCTCAAAAAAATAAAAGGTACCACTGTAGTTATTCCACATCCCTCCTGGCCCATCTCTGAGTCTGCTCCTCTATCACAGGAATACCCAGCACACAGTTTGTCAAGTCCATACCCAGCAAAGTAATTTGAGAAGTGTCTCTTGGGTACCTCAGGACCGCAGTGCTCTATTTGATTTTACTTCTTCTCTGCCAGTACTAAAAAGCAAAGAACTAGGGATCACACTGAGGCAGAGACTTTATGTTTTCAGAGACAGACATCCACTCTGGAAGTCACAACATGGATGTAGAGGAGTTTCAAATAGCAAGTAAGCTGAAGAGTAGAGAAGGTTCAAAGAGCAAGTAGGCTGAAGAGTAATCAGAAGTTTTATGTTGATTCTAAGTTGAGAGCAGAGATAAGATGTGTTAGAAAAAGTACTCTAAGGATACGTTTTTTCTAATAACTTATTTGTGACTAGGAAAAATATTGAGATGACGGAGTATGTCCAGAGAAGGGCAATGAAGCTGTTGAAATCTCTGGAGTACAATAAAGTCCTGGAGCAGTGGCTGGGGAAGCTGGGGGTATTTTTCCTGGAGAAAGGAAGTTCGGGGGGTCTTTATCACCCTCTAAAACTGCCTGAAAGGAGGTTGTAGCTGGGTGAGGTTGGCCTCTTCTCCCAGACAATAAGCTACAGGATAAGGGGAAATGTCCTCATGTTGAACAGGTGGAGGATTAGATTGGATATTGGGAAAAATTTATTCACTGAAAGGGTTGTCAAGCACTGGAACAGACTGTCCAGGGAAGTGGAGGAGTCCATCCCTAGAACTGAACAATTGAAACGATGTGTGGATGTGGCAGTTGAGAATATCTCTTTGTGGTGAACACTGTGTTCATGTGTGGTGTTGGGTTAACAGCTGGACCTGATGATCTTGGAGGTCTTTTTCAACATTAATGATTATATTATTCTGTGATTCTATGACTATTAGTCTGAGTCTGCACTGAAACAATTACTCCAACCTCCATACCAACCATATCCAGCTCTATGCATAATATTATCCCCACAAATAGGCCAGTAACACTTCAAATTTTTGAAGGTCTTGCCAACTCTAACTTCTAAAAGGTGGCTAGAACTTGCTTGCAAGGATGATGTCTGGCCTGAGCAAGAAATAACTCAGGGGCCATAGCGGCTGCTTTACAGTGTAGCTAGTGGAAAAAATGCATATAAATTGCATCACATTTTTTCCATACAAATGTAACAACTTTTTCTAGATCAGATTTCTCTCAAGTTTCTCAACTTTCCCCTATTTCCACACAGAATGTTTCTTGTTTTCTTCTTACACCTATGGCAATATTCAGTCATTCCCTCCAGCTCTTTTACATGTTCCGTAACTCCATTATGTTTCATTTAAATCTCAATCAAGTGCATGAAATTTTACTAAAAGCTAAAAAGACTGTTTTTCACACTGACCTAGAAAAAATTGTCTGGAATTATGCATTAGCTGTGATACCTTGACTTCAAGAATTTTTCAGAATCAAGAGATGTCCAAGGCATAAAAATAAAGATTTTTTTGCGGGGGACAGCACTGTATGGTTTTATATGTCCTATGTTTCATCTAACATTGGGAGCCAACAACAACCTGACATTTACCAGAATCATTCCTTAAATTTATGAAGCGTTTGAGGAATTTTCTACATGAAGTGTCAGAAATAGTACAAAAATCGCAACAAAGGTAAATAATGAGGTATGGAAAATATTGCCAAAGATATTTTCATATTTATAGCAATATGAGAAAGGCCATATTTTACCTATATCTTCAGTGGAACCTTAATCTCATTGTAATGTATGGGTTCTTTGGCATTAACTTCTGGGTGGGTGAAGATTTTTGTGAAATACTTATTGTCTATCTCACTAGTGGAAAACAATGTATACAGAATAGATTTTAGACACATCTTACTTACAGTGTAGAAAGAATACAAAAGTGATAGAAACATTGAGCTGAATGTCAAAAGAGGGTCATTAAACAAAGTACTGTATATGCTTCTAAAGCCACACACAAAATACATGATGCAGGCCATCATGAATCTATACAAGCATTCTCTATAACAGTCTTGTAGGTATGTTATTCTTTTATATGGGAATGTAACAACCCTGAGACAACATGGAATCACTGTCTTTGGAGTATTTAAATACAACTGGAAAAGGCCTGCAGCAGCTCAGTCTAACTTTGAACTTGCACTTGCTTTGAGCAGGACCTCCAGAGGTTCTATCAAACTATTTTGGTTTGGGTTTATTTTATTATTACTCTTCTAATTCCAGTGTAGGCAATGTCCAGATTTAATAAAGCACAAATGTTCAATTATCTTCCACTGTTTAAAAAGCTTACTTGCTTTTCCTAACTTTTAAAAATTAATCCCAACAACATGACTTTTAGACTAGGAGAATCAAAATCAAATCAAGAGAGCTTGCTGGGGTCATTCAAATATATCCCCTATTTGTTCTAGAAAAGTTATTGATTCTGAGATCTCATGTGATAGTATTTCCACAGATGAACAACTTGCTGATTTGTGACCAAAGCAGAATCAAGTTCCTGAAGGCAAAAAAAAAAAAAAAAAAAATTAAAAGAGGAAATAGTATATATGACCTAAGTAAGAGATCACTGTTGACTCATATTTCTAGAAAATGTACATATAAAATTAATACAACTTAAAATAATTAAAGAAATAAAGAAAATTTTCACATAAGAATTTTTCCTCTGTCAGCTGGCTGAACTCCACTGGGAGAGGTGCATTTTGCCAGGGGTAATTTCTGCCGTGTTTGTTTAAAATAATTAAGGGCCCAGAAAGGAAACGTGTGAAAACAGTGGGAGAAGGAGCAGTGCACTAATGTCAGGCATCTCAAACCAGCAAATTCCAAGTGCTCCTATAGAAATCTAGAAACATCATTGCTTAAAAATATGCCTTGCAAGTGTTATCCCCTTTCTTAACATAGTTTGGGGTATCTTGTTCTTCGTGAGCACTATTCAACTTTATGAACAAAACATAATGTAAAAAAAAAAAAATCCTGGTTTGATATATGACAAGATTCTTAATCTTTCTGCACCAAGAAAGAAGGTTATCCTGCAAAGTAATTTCCCCTGGGGAAATAGGAAGTCAGCTGAGAAAACACTTTAAATGACCTTGCAGTATTGAGCTGCCACATCCCATTTCTGGAGATTTCTGTACATTAAAAGGCTTCCCTGGTGTGTAAGGAGACCAGTGATGTACACAGCAGAATGAAGGATTAAAAGCCATAGGGATATCACTGGGATAGAAGTAGGCATGAGAAAGCTATATTTGGGTAAGTTGGAAGCATAAAAATGCTGGGGTGTTTTTTTTTAGCTGAACTCTTCAAAAAATTCTTTATAAGTGTTATTTGCAAAATAGGTTTTCTAGATATTAAGGTTACACATTAGTTCAACATAGAAACTGCTCTAATAAAAGTGGGTTCTGTGAAAGTAGTTTATAAAAAGTCTCCTAACTTATATAAGCAAAAATGAGCATCAGCAGGGAAAAACCATAGGTAAGCCTGGCATATTACAGTGCTGCCTCACGTGGTTTTAGTTCAACATCTGCTGTACTCCACTGGCAGCATTGTGTAAACAGGAAAATAGGTTGCTTGCAATTACACTAGAAGGCTACTTGGTTATGTAATCTGGAGAGTATATTACCACATTAGTTGCCCTCTGCTAAGCATTTGAATTTATTGATGTTAAATGTGACCTTAAAAAAATATTTTAAATGTATTTATTTATGGGACTGTATGGTTTCAATATATTAATTTATGCAACAGTGTCATTTCCAGACAATAAGACTGTGTAGTGATAATTAATGTAATAATTTTTGTTTATTTTTCACTACAATATGCATGCTAGGATTTTTGTCACAAAAATAATGAAAGATAGATTTTAATAAAATGAGAACATTCAAAGACCATGGGTAATGAAAAACACCTCACATTTCATTACCAGAATTTTTTTTTTTTGTTTTGTTCTGATGATGATCATGAACCACTACTGAGGGCTGAAACATTGCTGGTTTCAGACCATGTTCCAGCCTCCTCCAGATAGAACTAGAGCTGTCCAGGAGCAAAGGAGAGGCACAACCTCAGTGACACACCACTGTGGACTCTGCATGTAGGAAAAATACTTAGCTGAATTGATGAGCAAGGCTCTGCCTACAGTTTCAAGCATGAACTAGAACAGACAAAAGGAAAAGGAGAAGGTCCTATCAGGCTGCTGTGGTAGTCTAAGAAGAGTGAGAACAAAGAAGCACATTTCAAAATTAAGAGCTGAAAAGACTTTTTATTCCATCAGATTTTTTTATTCCTTACCATATAAATACTGAATTTATAGCACATTGTATGAAAGCTCCCAACATTTCTCTCTGTCAAAGACAGATTTTTGGACTACACAAACCACTGTTGCAGAACAACTTGGCAATTTTCACCCCTGCCATACTTTGGGTAAGCATGACTCAACAAATTCCTTGTGCAATTTCCCTTAGATATTGAACTTTCATTTCATGCCTCAGCAGACCTATCACATGGCCCAATACTGAGTCTTGTGTTAGAGTCTGTTCGTTGAATAACAAGGAAAGGATTCAGCTGACATGGGAAAATGTGCCATCAGGAGGAGTTTTTCCTTTCTCTGACCAACAGCACCTGGCCAGTGGAGCAGTAAGGACTCTGTGCCACTGTGATATGTATGAGAGGGATACAGGAGTACAGGGTGGGGAGCAGGTGGGAAGACAATAGGCATTCTGAATTTACTGGCAAGCAATTTTTAAAACACATTACTTTCTAAAATAGAGATTGCTCAGTGCTAGATATACTGATTTTCTCGTTGTGATTACATATTGTGCAGGTTTGATATGAATCTTATTAATTCCTCATTGCAAAAACTGCTTAGGGATCCTTGAACAGTAGCTTCTGTGAAATACACATAACTGGTCATAGATATATTCAATTAAAAATAACTATCACTGATGTCTGAACTGTAGCAGAGCCAACAGGTCCCAAGCAGAGACAGGCCTGTACAGAGAAAGCCCTTTAGGAGACAGGGCATCAGGAGCCAGCACATCTTTTTCAATTAATGGGTTCAGTAAAAAAGGTGGAAATGGCTACAGACATAGGAAGTGACTCATTTGAAAGAGATCTACAGGTGAGCTGCCACATTATATCCAAAGACTTAGCAGGATAAAGGAGAGAGTATCACTCTCAAAGGGGCACAAAAGAAAAGACCCTCCAAGCCTCCAGGGCTGAGAACCTTCAGGAAACATTAAAAATTGTTTATTTTAATGTTTTCCTCAAGTTTTATTCTGAAGAATATAATTGTGCCTGAAAAGAAACTGTCACACTAGTTTCTTTCAGGGATGGGAAAGGCTGGTTGCTTTCATATCAATAAAGCTGATGTTTTCTAGGCCCTATAAGGTGAGGTTCTGTAAAAATACAACAAATAAAGCCCAGCTTCTTCCCTCCAGTTCTCACTATTTGCAGGTACAAGTTATCCCTTATAGTTGATCTGCTGAAGTATCTACACTATCCAAAACAAACTTTCTCATTTCCAGACAACTGTAAATATCCACTGAAGAAAGAGTAGATTTTTTTAAAAAAACATTAATTCCCACTTACATCACAGAAAATTTAGATAATAGCCCATTAGTTCTAGACTAAACATATGCCAGCCATATTTTAAACTCAAAATTCATGTCAGCAAGTAGAAATGGAGTGGACACTAATTATAGGAGGTATTCATTACCTGTAACATTGCAGACTACACACATTCTTTTGGACAAGTTGAAGCTATGTACAGTCTAAAATTTAACTCAAAAAAAAAACCTATTTAAAATCTGAATATATATCATAGGTAAATACCTGGAAGAGGGATGTTAGGGGACAAGGCAATTCACCCAAATAACAGTTTAGAGAAAACTAAGACTATTTGATTTCTGCTGTATTCTGCATTTTTCCATGTACAAGTATGGGTGTATTCATAAATATGTAAATTTTTGGTATTAGGTTGGATCCCACTGTGATGCTGGCACATAATTAGGTGCTCATCAGTAATGATTTGTGAGCTGATGGCATGCTATTAACATTTAGGAATAAAACTACCACAAATAACCTTTTACTTATACTTTACCAGGGCTTTTCCTAACAGAAGCCACATTATTGAGCATGTTCAGGAAAAACATCAGGTCTTCCTTCTAAAAGGCGACGTTCATAAAACTCACAGGATGTGGGTATTTTCAATATGGGGAAAAGAAAGCATTGGTGAAGATTTGGAAAAAAAAAAAAACAAAAACAAACCCAACTAATCAAACAAAAAATCCCCAGGAAAATAGTTCCTTAGTTTAGGGACAGGATGTGATATTGACATAACAGGTGCAATTAACAACAATAATTAAAATTAAAAAAAAAAAAAAAGAGTAAGGAAGTCTCAGAGTCTCTCTGAGTCTCAGTTCTCAAAATAAGAAGTCTCAAAAACAAAAAAAAGAAACAAAAAATACAGCAAATGCTATAAAACAAAAAAAATCCTATTTATTATTGTACAAATTCCTTCAGATAAAGGTTTAATTTCAGTTGAGAAAAGAGTATTTTATTTTACTTTAGACCCACTTAATTACTTCTTTGTCTATGTAGATGAAGATTCAGTCTTGGAAAGAAAATGCTTGGGGGGAAACTTATCCATGTATATAAATCCTTGGTGGGAGGGAATGATGGAGAGAGAGCCAGGCTTTCTCAATGGTGCCAACTGACAGAACAAGAGATGATGGAGACAAATTAAAAAAAAAAAACCACACAGAAAGTGTCACATATCAGAACACAAGAAAACAAGGGTCTTTTTGCTATGATGGTAGTAAAACATTGACACAGAAAGATTGTGAAGTCTCCCTCGGTGGAGATACTCAGAACCTGACTGGAGAGGGTCCTGGGCAAGCTGCTCAAGCAGAGCTTTTGGACCAGATGATCTTAAGAGGTCCCTTCAAAATTAAAGGATTCTGTGATAGTTCCAACTATGTATAGAAGAAAGGCTTTTGAGGAGAGAGAATATCTTTTACTAGGCCTAGTAGGAAAGCTGGAAAGCATCTACTTTGGGCCCACACAAATTATATTAAACCTAAGAAGCAGCAGCAAAAAACTAATAGTCAAAACTGCTCTTATTTTACTTATCACAAAATATTAAATAAAAAAAATTGTACAACATATTAATGCATAACAACAAAACAGCATTTAAAATTCACAAAGCAGAAGTTATTGGCAGAGAAAGAAAATAACTAGCACTAACAAGTTAATGCTTGCATGGCTCAGCGGTAGGGTTGAGCAAGTTCAGTCTCATTATTGCATGTTAAGTTATATTGATAAATTAGCAAGAGCATGCAACTGAGATTTTTGACCTTGTTACTCTTAGACTTAATCTATATTAAGTCTAAGAGTAACAAGGTCACCTATATTAGTCTTAAACACTGAGTGCATTGAAACTTCAGTGTTGTCATTTCCCCCTCTGTGATCTGTTTGCAGTCTGGAATGCCAGCCATGCCCCTGTGTTTTCCCTTAGATTTCAAAGCTGACCAGTACCTGAGAAGCAAGCTCCTTTAAAAGAGCAATAACACAATACTGATGGTTCAGATGGCCACCTGCACCATGGAATTGCCAACCCAAATTTTATTTTCGTCTGTGGCTCATTCTGACAAGACGAACACAAAGTAGCTGCTGCAAAAGACTTCATCTGTTCAGCTGTGGTCAAACTGATGTATGGGAGCAAGCTGTCTTGTTTACCACAGAGCAGATACAGAGAGAAGAAGCACATGAAGAAATTAAATTACAGGAGTCTGAACTGACGTTCAGCAGGGTGATGAATGGCTTCTTATTGCACTCAGCCTCTGAAAAGAACAAATAACTAATGGCAGACAATCTTACTAGAAATGCAGTAGAAGAGCCAACTGAAGGAGAATTCACATTTGTGGTGACTTGTACTGAGGTCACTCCTCATTTACTACAGAAGATAACTGCTGCAGAGTGACAGTGGGCAGAAAAAACATTTAGAAGCTGGCAATACCAACTCTTATCTCCCGATTTGCCACAATACAGTTCCAGAGGTGATGTTCCCCATTTTGAGGAATCTGATTCCATGACATTTTCAAGTGATGGAGACATAAGAAATCACAGTGGAAATTTCCTTCGTCATCAGCTATGCTCATATTAATGCTGGGTTATATACACACATCTATTACCCTCTCTTCTGTTCTTTTCCTTCTCCCCCTCCAGTTTCATGTTGGGTTCAATAATTTATCAAGAGAAAGGAATATTGTTCAAGTGTTACAAGAGCTGTAGGTCACTGCCAATATTTTCTGCAGTTACTTATGGATACAGTGACATGATGTCAGCGTGCCATAATGTCAAACAAGCCCTAATATACAGTGTGTACATACAAGGAACATTTCTGGGGTCTTAAATCTGACTGTCTTAGTGCTAACTTGTTTCAGTTGTGTCTGACTGGGTTTTGGCCCATACCATGCTGTTTTGAACAATGACCAGCCAGTCTGGGCATCGCTGCAAGCTCCAGAGTATTTCTGGTAGACTTCTCCAATTTTCAAGAGAGTTTAACAGGACTCAACTAGCACACCCTTTTTCCAAGTCATAGAAAGGTACTGAGCATAGTCAGATTACTAGTTTATCTATCTAAAAGCTACAGACAATTATTAATAATTCAGATTTATGTAATATACCCTACCAATTTTAGAACTCACAGGCAATATGGGTTGCTTCTAGAGCTTTTTCTGGTAGGGCATTAGAGCAGCTGGATAAGTGAAAAGTATGGAAAATGCAGCAGTTTCAGTCTTTGTCTGGAATCTGGTTTTATCTTCCTCATATAGATCCTCTCAGCCATGAGTATATTGCTTGGTCCTTGTGATATCACGGAGAATGAATGTCAGAAGAGCAGGTGTGGAGCCCATGGGAGACCACAGCTGTGAATGACTGCTCATTCTCTGGATTAGGAGAGCCAAACTGTGAGGGGTATCCCAGCTGCCTCGCCGTGCAAGCTCCTGACAGTTGCCTGCAACAAAGCAGAATCAAGCCTATGTTGGGTGACACCAACAGATCACAGATCAGCATATTTTGTTCACAGTTGCAACTTTCTCTGACACATCAAGTCCTACAGCCTCAGGAAACTAAGCACTGCAAGACGATCCAGGCTCTGTAGCTCTCAGTACCTGGAGTCCCCAAAGCCCATGGAAATTCATTTCCATACATGCCAGCAGCTTAGATTTTACAGTTCTGGAAAATCCCAAATAATAGCTGCTGTCAACCCAGGTCTTTCTTTTTCCAGAACAGGCCACTCTTACAGTGATTTGACCCAGCCATTTACAATGGATCACACAATTTTTGTTACAGTCTGACTATTGAACAAGCAAATGGTGCAAGGCTTTCCTGGAAGCTAAGTCAACATGCATGTGTGCGACTCAATTTCCAGATAAATTTTTTTTCCTTGCTTGATCTGCAATAGAGATTTAACCCTAACTTCTTTAGTCTTGAGTTACAGGATATTATGGGGTGGATGTTGGGGTTTTCACAGCATTCTGTGCTAGAGTTCTTTACTGTGCATAAACGTCAAGCACAACTTTGACTCTCAATAGTAAGAAAGAGAGATTTAGAAGAAGACAGGTTTCCCCTCTCATTTGAGCAGAGGCACCAAATTCAGCATCTTTTTCTACTAAAATTTCTCCAGTGTTGTGCCTAAACTGTATTTTTGTTTGCTACTTTTCCCTGTCTTATAATAGAGAAGTATCTGGCACATCCACTTCAGAAAGGAAAAAATCTATTTTAAGCAGTGTCTAGTGGAAAACGACACAGGCAGTTAAAAAAAGAAAGAAAAGAAACAAAAAAAAATGCCTAGTGAAATAAGCAGTTAAAAAATCCCTTACTGGAATCAGTTCTAAAGGAAAAAAAAAAAAGGTGAGAATAACTGATTGCTCTTTCAAACACCAATAATATGGATATAGAATCAATTTGGCCAATACTCTACTACACTCCCTGTATTGCTTGTGGAAAGGGCCAGTTTGTAACAGAGAGCAAACCCTTGTACTTAAGCATTGAGGGGTGAGATGCTCAGGGAGAGCAGCCCTGTGGAAAGAGGTTTGTGTGTTTGGCTGACAGCAAGTTGAATATGAGTTAAAGGTGTGCCCTGACAGCCAAAAAGGATGGCCATGTCCTGGGGTAAGTCGGGCACAGCATTGCTGATGGTCGTCTGTCCCACTTCATGCTGCAATGGTGCAGCCCTGCCTCAAGCACCATGCGCAGTTCTGGGCACCACAGTGTTTCAAGAGCTCTAGACTGTGTCCAGAGCAGAGTGACCAAGATGCTGAAAGGTCTCAAGGGCCAGATTTACAAAGAGTGTCTGAAGTCACTTTGTACCTCATCACACAGGGTGAGCTGCTGGTCTCTATCATTGGTGATCAGGAGGAAACTGAATGAAGTTGTGACTGGAGGAATTCAGACTGGACATCAGGAAATGTATCTTTACTGAGAGTATGACCCTGGAAAGGTGTCCCCAGGGAAGTGGTCATGACATCAAGCCTGACAGTTTAAGGAGTGTCTGGACAGTGCTTTTAGTTATATGGTTTAGTTTTACGTAGTCCCACATGGTGCAGGGGATTGCACTCAGTGATCCTTATGGATCCTTTTCAACATTACGTATTCTATGAATCTATGATTGTGTTCACATTATGTGGGATGTAATTGAAACCACAAATAAAAAATTATCACATGTAAGGAAAGAGAATTTAAAAACTAACACAGAAAATAGGGGACAACTAACAAGAAACATAAGAGATATTAAAGAATTATTTCAAAACCCAATTTTATGCTATGGGAAAGGGTAAGCATTTACACTATCAATGTGGACAGCTTCGTATTCCTAAGGACAAACTGCCCTGCATAAATTACTGATACTGTGATCTTCAATTCACACACTGATATCTTAAAACAATTGGGTTTGTATGTGCCATACATAAAAATCAGTTTTTCTGTTCTTTTCTCAGCAATACATTTCATGAAATGCAAGATTTTTGACACAGAAATTATAATTCTAACTAGACACAATATTATGTATTCATGAAATAGAATATGAACTAGAAAACTGGTTTAGTAGACAGTGGACTTCACCTGGGCATTGTAGATTTCTGCTACAATGAAGTCAGCATCATCTTTTCTGTGCCTATCGTTAAAAAAAGAATGACTTGGCTTGTTTGGACAGGCACCTCCTTTTAATCCTTTTACATATAGAATGCCTCACAGGAAAGCATAGAAACGTGAAGTTAACACACTTAAAGTTCACATGTTCTAGTTCCACTCACCCATCCTCACAGCAAAAAACTAACATAAGATTAGTTTTATTTTAATAGTTATTACCAAGGGAGAATTTTGTCTACATGTACTCTTATTGAAATAGTGTATTTTCATTGTGAAGACTAATATACTAGGTGGTATATCAATGAGATGACAGCAGGATCTCATTCTTTCTCATCCAGCTGTAGGTAGATGAATTGTGTAAACCCATCAAACAGGCATGCATTTAGGTTCAATCTCTCAGCTTTTGAGCACTGGGCATATGTGTTTAACTCTGGAATGAATTCTGGAAAAGACACACACACCAAAAAAAAAAACAAAAAAAACCCCAAAAACTCACCAAAAACCAAACCACAAAACTGCCCCCAAAAACCAAACACCCACCTAAAAAAACCAGCCAACATCCCAAACCCTTAAAAGGTAAAAATGAGAAGTTGTCACAGATGTACTCAAGATTCGCTCTTCTGACAAACTGTAAATAACAGCTTTGAAAGAGGTAACAGTTGGCAATGTAAAGTATGAATGATCTTGGCAGAATCAGATTCCAAGTTCAAAGACATTAATGGAAAATGTTTCAAAGGGCAAATTAATAAAATCTACAAGAAAATTAAAGAAATTGGAAAATTTCTTCTGAGTGAAATTTTCTACTGACTTGCTCTCTCTGCTTTTCGGAAAGAGATTAATTTATGATCTTGGGTGTAAAATCCCTTTGGAAAGTCAACCTCACCTGCTTGTGGAATCTCTTTAGTGGAATCCTTGTGGAATCTCTTTAGTGACCACAGAAGACAACAAATGCATAGAAGAGAGCAAACATATATTCATCTCATTTCCCAAAAAGGGAGAACTCTATCACAAAAATGGGGAAAAAAAGCTTTTTAAAATATAAATTATAGAAGAGACATTAATTACACTGGAAATAATAGCAAAAAAAGAAATTTTGATCACATTTTGACTTTCAAACCAAGAGACTCTTTTTGTGGTATTTTTATTTCTCTGCAAAGGAAAAATGAAAAGCCTGAAACAGGAGCATTATCTAAGGCAGAATGATGAGAAAATGTGAATGTACTAAAGAATGGAATATCCTGAGAAACCCAGATATCACATGGTTTTTTTAGTGCAGGCTTATCTAGCGAGATGAATCCTCCCTGGCAAAACAATCTAATGCAGAAGGAGCTGGTATTTGCCTTGAAGTTTCTACATGCTTTCAGCCTCCTTCCCAATGAATTTAAGAACAGGCTCAAGGTGCCCCCTCCATCTCTTCTACAATTCAATAATCTGCCTGCTGATTTCTTTAATATAAAAATTATAATTAATATAAAAATATAAATAATAAATATAAAAATAATTAATATAAAAATATAAACAATATAAAAAGTATTTTAGATAATATAACCTTTTAAAAAAAACCCCTTCATTTCTCCTAAAAACTAGAAATTAAATTAGTTTTACGGGATACATCTCCTCTCCAATTCTATTTTATTTTTTTTTAGCAATCAAACTTACTTCCCCCATTCAATCATGTCTGAACATCTGTGTTGACAGCCGCAGTGGTTGCTACAATTCAAAGCTCTTACCATATGTGACTCCAAGTCCTATGTATGCTAGTTGATGGAATATTCTGTTCAAGTACCTTCTGCTCTTTCACACATTACCTAACATCTTTTACCTAAATCAGACAAATATCACTTGTCTGACAAGCCTCAGGAATTCAGACTCTTTCAAGTAATTATAAGACAAAAAATGTCCTGTAACACACACAGCCCCAAGCCCTCCTGTCTCACACACAGACACACACACACATGCCTCTGGGCAAACTTAATAAGTTAATTTTCTAAATATTTTTTTAATGTCTGAAACTGCATGGGAAAGAGCCAGATACTCCTTAAGGGGCTGGTGAACAATATTTGAAGATCCCTTCCATTTAATTTTCAGGCCCTCTATGAGATTCCTTTGTCATATGCCCATTTAGCCTGGTATTAGACAGATAATGAAACTTGTACTAGGACCAGTACCGTTCCCAGAAATCTCAAGGATGTTCTCCCTCAGCTTAAATTTTCTTTTTTGTAAGATAGAAAATATATTGCTCTCAGGAGCATCAGTTGCAAGTGCTACATTTCTTTATACTAGGGGTGCATATTTTCAAGAAGGCAATCAGAGAAAGGTTTCTTTATATTTATGACTCAACATTAACACAAACTGTACCACCCCAAGTCTCCTAAAGTCTATAATTAAGAGTATGAAGCTGGGGAAACCTATTCCTTTACAGATTCTCCACAGAGTGTAGCTGCCCTAAACCCAAGCATCTCAGTACTATATGAATCTCATTTATGATGCAATTAATATTTCTTTATTACTGGTTTCTGCTACCCACACAATGATGATTTTCCTCCCACAATAAACACTGAATAATGATAAATGATATACTGGAAATGAAGCCTCCCTGTATTTTGAAGGACACTGTGTTTAATAATGAAAAAACAAGCAGATATGCTGTATGCTTGAGAGCAAAACTTTGTATTGAGATGTGGTAACTACCTGCAACCTGAGAATGTGGAAGTCTTCAAAGTCTATCAGGGTCTGTAAACTGTAAAAGAAACAGAAACTGAATCCCTTTATTTCTGCCAGGAAATTCCCAGAAAGTCTGCTGTCCCACAAACTCATGAATATATAGAGTTTTTTCAGGAATGAGACTGTGATTATCCATGGTGTACAATTGTTAGCATAGTCTTTCCCTGGTACTGGGACAGTAATGACACAGACCAACTTCTTCTTACAAAAAAAAAAAAAAAAGGGAATAGTTTTGTAGTTTACTAATACAACAGTCACTTCACAGACATCACAGCCAGATATTCCTTAAGTGTCCTCTGTGGGGTTTATTTGTTTAACTTTTATCTCACACTTGAAGTATGGCTTTTCCAGAGGGAATGATGGACCACATCACTTTGGGGTTTTCAGGAAAATGGGAGCTAAAATGATGAATTAGATGGGCAACAAAGACCAGATGCCCCAGAATTTGGCCTGTGCCACTGCTTCTATACACTCATAGGCACTGATTGGTGTGGGGGGGACAAAAGGAGAACTAAAGTCTCTAAATGTTATCCATGTGCTATATCAGGGACCAGATGTTGGATTTATTGCTTTAAACACAACCAAACTGTTATAATATTTGATCCCTGAATCATTTCTTTTGATAGTGTCCATATTCCTCTGAGGTCCTACTGACAACTGTGGATTCAAGACCTGACCTTGCACATGCAAATAAACAGTTTAGGTCTCAGTCTATGTGTGAATGCATATCCTGTCTGCTTAGGTTTTGAACAACTGAGATTTCTACAGTTTTACAGGATTGAAACTATATATTATTTCAATATAGTATCTTCTATTATAGAATGAATTTATGGTCATTTGAAGAAAAATATTATTTTTCCATTCTTATACAGAAGCATGTTCAAACAGTTAATTTATTTTTCTCCTGTCCAGTATTACAGCATCTTCACTAGATTACAGTAGCTTCAGTACTTTGGGGAAAATACAATTCAATTGTGATTTTTTGGCTGGTTTATTTTAACTATATAAGGGGTCATGACACATAACCACTGTCAAATCAGGGACTCAGCTACCAAAGTGCTCCCTACACAAATGACCTGTAGAACAATATAATGCAAATAAAATCTGGAATTTTTATTGTAAAAGTTACTTTACTAAATTGTTCTTAAATTGTGGATTATAGGTTGAAGTAACAAGTTCTTTCTTTACTTTTATCAAGTATAATATAGAGCAATTCACTCTCATATCTATATTTATACATTTTGTTGTTATATAAACACCATCAGGAACACTGGATATTGATGGATATTGTTTAAAATGTAGATGAGTGCATGGCTTGTTATGAATAATTTATCTAAATCCTTTACTTATGCCATATCTGTGAACAGATTGCAGTTCCTTCAAATTTATAAAATACGCAGAATTAAAATAGCTTCTTTAAAAAGTTGTTAGTTTTAGGGACTGAATATAAATTGGTTTTACAGAGTATTTGTGTATTGGATACCTTTATCAACAAAGTCATATGGTACTGTTCTTATTTCTTGATTGGCTAGACATCCAAGCAGCTCTAGTACAAATCATCACACATGCAAACATAAATTTCGATTTCAGGTTATTTTCATAGAAGTGACCTTTTGTTCTCTGTCTGCAAACATTTTAGTCACAAAAAGAAATTTCTACTGGCTTTAATAAAAAACAAAACAAACAAACAAAAAAAAAAACCCAAAAACACCAAAAACAAACCACCAGGTAGAAAATGTGATTTACAGGAATGCACAAAAACTTCAATTAGATAATCACAGAAAATATTTTGTATTATCTTCCTTTAGCTGATTTATAACAATTAAATTGTTATTACTTTATTTCTTTTCTCTTTTCCATAATTTATGAAATAAAGTTTGCAAACTGTCATTTCCTATTATGAGTCTTCTGGCTTCCCTGTTCATTGAAAGATCTAAACTGTTTTTTTTCTGTGCTAAATAATTACATGTTCTTTTTGCGACTTTTAAAAATCAATAAAGCATAATGTTTAAAGGAAAAGTCAAAGCATGAATTTTTCATGGACAGATTATAGATTAATCTGATTGATCTGAATGTGACTATTTTACAGGCACATGCAACTAACCGAAAGGGAATCTCTACAATCTTCCTCATGCATACATTTCTCAGAGTACCTCTCAAGACAAAAATTATGTATGGTCTATGGCTTCTTCACATTCTGAAAATAATTAATTTACTACCTACATAAATCTGGTGGTGTTCCTGGTCACTCTGTTGTTCAGATCAAGACCTGTAAGAATGCGTTACAGTTCTTTCTGTAACCAAACTGAGACTGATGTCTGCTTTTGACATATTCAGATGCCCAGGAGATCTACCACATATGTGAACTTGTAGTCGAGACACTAATGTACAGCTAAACAACTTTTATACAAGTATGTGTGCAACAACATTATTATAATTATGAATAGCATTAGCAGTGATAATAGCAGCAGTAGTAATATCGCACAAACATCAATAGAATTATCAGATTTCATTTTTCAGTTCATCACAAAAATAAATACCAGAAGAGAGTAACTTCCTCTGACAAGAAGCTAGACAGAGGTTGAAGATGTCTAGAAAGCTATAAAGGCATTATTGCAATATCTCTGTCCTACTGGGTTATTAGAGCTCATGAGCCCCCTCCCCTTCCTTTGCCCTTACAAATTTGCAAATGAAGGAAAGTTTGACAACATCTAGGAAAGAAAAGGATGTCAGAACAATGACATTTTAAAGATCACAAAATACTTAAGGTCAGAGGTTTTAGTAGAATAAAATTCTTTCCATATCTCGTCTTGTGTCCTACCTATTTGCCCCTAATACACAGGAAACTCTTTCCAAGTAAATCTCTGAGGTAGCAGAAGGAATCCTCAAGACAACCATCCAGAAGGAATCCTATTTCTGTTTGACAGTTTTTGACAGGAAGCCAATCCCATTTCAGCCTCTCTCATGAATAAATACATAGTCATATTACCATTTAAATAGCATTTTTCATCTAAGGGTCTCCAAATGCTTATCAAACACTAGTTACTTCCACTGCACACAATTCTTAAGTGACCCTCAAAGACCCATCACTTGTCTGAAGAAATTTTTCATTTTTCTTTCAGTTTCCACTAAACTCAGAGTTGGGTCATTCAATTCAGAGGTTCCTAGATCTTTTTCACTAGAACTAGCCAGACCATCTGCCCTCTGCCAGCACATGAAGTTTGCTGTACTTTCAAATGGGTGATGTGTTGATGAAGAACATTTTAAGGCAACACTGAAGATTCAGAGGAAAAGCAGAAGCTTGAAAATTGTTTACAAATGCCTGGTACATTTTTATCACTTTATAACCACCTTGTTGTGGCCACAATATGGGACTGGCAATGTGGTGTCTGCTCACCCAAACTGTCTGGATTTCTGACTCTTGGTTACCTTGGTCTGCATTCTGCTGTGTCACAGTCAGTGATCGACCAGGCATGGTCACCTCTGAACATAACTCAGAAATGCTTTTGGGTTTTGAGAAGGTGAAAGCATTAAATGGGTAGTGTATCTATGGGAAACTACAGACATTCTTACTATGCTTTTCCTTGTAATTGGTGAATCACATAAAATGTCTTCTACAGAAAAATATTGGAATATATGGATGCATTTTACATTTTTCTTCTGTGATGTATATTATATAGGTTGCCTAAATCAAAGGAAGTATAAAGGCATACTAAATTTAAATTTTGTTTAGTCTTTTAAGAACAATATACCTTAGCACAGATAATTGAGACTTTTTCCATTTCCTTTTGAAGACATGTAAGTTATTAAATTGATGATCTTGTAGGTATTCAAAGGTCAGGTGATCAATAAATTTACAGTGTTTAAATCCAGTAGAGACCTTGTAGCACTTACTGTGATATTTACCTAAGGAGTTTTTTTCATTAGGCTTCAAAGATTTCCATGACATGTTTATCTAATGGAACAGTATTTCTGTATTTGAAATATATTCCAAATACTTTTAGAAAAATCCTAATTTGCTAACTAGCTTTTACAATAATAATTAAGACTAAAGCTGATATTAGACAGCACTAAAAAAATACTAATAAATGTTCTTATGAAATTGAATATATAATAAAGATTTCATAGTTTAAACTGTTCAATGAAATTAATCTAAGAATGGGATGTTTCCACCAAGCATCCTTTCTAATTGCTTAGTTGCATTTCATTCTTCTCTGAACCAAGGCTATTAGAATGGTCTGAGGTTGGTTGGATTTTTAGAAATTAGAAATTAGAAATAAAATGTGTTTTATTAGGTGACAATAGTAAAGAAGCAGTAATTCAAAATTAAGATGAGCAGCTAACTGTAGATGGGACATGACCCAACATAAAGGCACATTTTCTCTTTGATTTCTTTATGTTTACCACAGGAATCTCATAAGTATGGCCAGAGCTCTTACCCCAAAAAAATCCTTTCAGCTGTGTGAATTCTGCTCCAGATTCAAGCCTTATTAAATTGAGCATCTTAGTTATTCCCCAGAGGAGTAGTTAGGAGGAAGTATAAGTACAGTTTTCTTGGCATCTTAATTCAGTTTCCCTCCTAACTCATATATGGGTTCCTTCAGAGAATTATAGCTTCTCAATTCATCTTCTAGAGCTTCTTCCATAGGCAATATTACCATGCACAAGTCTGTCTGTCTACTTATATGACATAAATTAATAGTACTCTAGAGGACTTCCACCTCCAATCTGAAATCTCAAATGCTTGCCTTAGAGAA
The DNA here is from genome assembly GCA_013399225.1 of Rhipidura dahli. Classification (NCBI taxonomy): domain Eukaryota; kingdom Metazoa; phylum Chordata; class Aves; order Passeriformes; family Rhipiduridae; genus Rhipidura; species Rhipidura dahli. The sequence goes on from VXAC01001160.1 coordinate 183,046, forward strand.
CAAGCATTCTTTTCATGTAGGCTATAATAGTCTACAGATAATGGACTCCTATTATTAGCCTCTTGCACTAGATATGCTTCATGATAACTCCTCACATGAAGGCTCCAGAAAGGAGGAAACTAGAAAAGCAAAGTTTCTTGGCCCTAGCTCTCTACTCTTTCAGGTATATGAACGATAGCTTTGATTTACATCAACAAAAAGGTAATGTCTTCTGTGAAAGAGGAATATGAATGAGAACCTCTGGGTCTGGATTTTTTTCAATAAGATGGACAAATACTATGCACATTCCCATGGCTTTAAATGTCATGAGTTACTCCAGGGGCAGAGAAGTTTTACATCAGGTCTTGTGCCATACAGATTTTTGGCGCCCTACATATTTTTGCATAGTAGCAGCCTATATTCTCCACTCCTTTTTCCCATTTGGTAAGATTTAGCCTTTCATTTCTTTTAACAGTAGCTGATGATGCAAAAAGAAAGAAAGAAAGAAAACCTGTCTGACTTGAAATATGTCCCCCAATAGATGTTACTTAAGGGGGGAGTTAAAGAGGACACATCAAAACTTAATGTAGAAAATTCCTGCTGAGCTAAGAATTTTGTGAGTACTCATACACTCTCAGCTATGTTGAGGATGGGCCAAAGACAATCTCAATGTACCACCACCACTGCTTAATCCTTTCTACATGGTTTAAGTGAATGGCTCCTCTTGTAATTTTGAAACTCTTCCCAATGTAATTATTTTAACAAAAATGGCGATTCAGCCTTTGGAAATTCTTCAGCAAATCCTTTTCTGATATTATTTATTATTGCACTTACTGCAGCACATAATCTCAGTGACAAGTGTATCCGAGTAATGTAATTAGATACCACTGTGCAATTGTGTTTATATGATTGCTTTTTCAAGATCTCTTGCAAATAAAATGCAAGTTTCAGAAGAAGTTTTTAGTAATGATGCCATTACTTCACCTATTTTCACTCACAATTACCTTTCTGAAATATCAGCAATGGAGCTACAAATTTCTTAACAGATGTGTGCCCTGGTCTAAATTCAATAAAATTCACACAAAGTGGTTCAGCTTTACCCAAAACTGAAGTATGGGGAAAAACTGTGTTCCCTATGTTTAGAAAGCACCTGGTGGTGTCTTTCTCACAATACCAGAAGCACAGCAAATATTTGAACATAAAACAATGCTTTGCTGAAGATGTGAAACACATCCCTTTGCCTCCTCTGTGAAAAAACCCCACAGGACTATAATCCCTTCTAAAATTTATGAGTCACATGTTATCAGACAGTTATTTTGAGACTGACTTAAAGCCTATGCATGTGTTATGCACACTTCTGTCTGTGGCTGGGTGAGTGCTGTTACCTAAGCTTCTGTAACAGGATTGTTCTGCTGGCCTTACCCATGACATGCATTTTCTACTCACTTAAGCTGAAGAGAACACTAAACCTAAAACCAACCTAAGAATTGACAGTTTTCCACCTTAGGCTTTTGACCCAAACACTCAGAATATTCCTCACTGATGCTAAACTTAAGAGATGTGGCAAAAGTAGTGACAAATCTGGGGCCTGAATTTGGGAGTCTTGTCATTCACCATGGTAACCACAGAATCAGTTTTTCATGCTCTCCAAGCCATGGACAGCGCTTTCTTGTGAACTTGGCTTCTTATCTTAATCTGTTTATTTTGTCTAAATAGATAAATAATTCTGAAAGGGTTCTGTTACTGAAGATCAAATAAAGCAGCCATAAGGATTCCTAGCTTGTAGTGGAGAATCACTGCTTCACAGAGGGTGAAGCCCAAAATATGGGGTTTTTTGGACGTGGTAATTTTAGGTTAAAAAGAAGAAGAGGTCTTTTAAGATGTGCAAAGGAAAATTTAATGCTTAAAAAGGCTTCTTTAAAATGATGAGAATAGTCAAACATCTATCTGTATGAGACCATGAACATGAAAGGTACATAACTCTCAGAATTTATTCATTTTATGGTTAGGGTTCCCAGGAAGATCCTGTGGTATCAAATAATCAAAAAGACATACCATCCTCAGGCTGGTATATGGCTTTGTTTTAAGCAAAATAAGCTCAACCACAAAATACAGAAAAAAAATACAAGAATTAGCCTGGTCAAATGAAACATTTATCTGAAAATCCACATATCAATAAGCTAATGGGAGTTGTGTATGTTAATCTCAATGACTAAAGAGCAACTGTATACTTAATATTTTAAGAGCTATTCTGGCCATCAAAAATTACATTAAATTGATCAAAAAAGGAGTAAAACTTAAAATTATTAAGTAACAAGTAGGTTAATATTCTTAGCCAAGACTATTCCAAAGAATAGTCAGAAATACATCCAAAGACTGCCTCTGGTACTACATGGTTTGAAAAACATTGTTCGATCAGAAGGCTAGGTAAGAAAAGACATGCCTAGAAAAAGTGAGACCATTAGACCTCCTTTAAAATCAAACAGCTTCTAAAAGGCAATGACAGAAGATGATATTAGCATTCCATGACAGCTGCTTGGTCTGTTAACATTACTGTCTCATCCCATATTAGAGGGATTTGATGAGGACATTAGTGAGAAGCAGGGTCTACCCTGGCAAACACCATCAGAGAATACTTGTAATAATGATAGCACTAATTAGTAGCATAGAATAAATTATATACTCTTTATAAAGAGAAAAGACTGCTCTAGAGCAGTTTCAAGAGTCATCACACGTACCTGAGAAACTCACAAATATAGACTACTGTTAGAAATATGCCTTATGTTTTTGTTACTGTATATACACACATAACACAGTTTGCAAAATTTTACATCAAAATCCCAGTGGAAATGGCAACAAAAGTGCATCTGAATTACTCCAGTGTAAGTTGATCTGAGAACACAGTATTACTTTACTTGCTAAAATGATACGTGTTACTGTTCTCAGCTATCTTCTTCTTGCCTTCTCTTAAATGTGGAAAGTGTTTCCTATAGTAGTCCAACTTTTATGAATTTGGTGCTAAAATGGTTATAGGAACGAACAAGTAGTTTCTGGGTTCAACTGGATGATTGAGATAACAAAACATTAAACAGGAGATTAATCACAAACTATCATCTCTGCTTTTTCCTTTGATAAAAAACTGCCTCATATTTAACAACTGACATTGGTGATTATGTGTTCTGGTAATTCAGATCTTAATGGAGCTTCCTGCCAAACCACCCACAGCAGGAGCTGGCGCAAGGCCTATGCTGTGGATGGATCAGAAATGGCATGTACATAGAATCAAGTAATTGTTGTGGTGGGAGTGACAGCTGTTTGGTGTTAGCCGAAGGTGCAGAGGAAAAAGTACTACTTATAGACTGACTTTCTGTGGCAAAACTTATACCTGGCACAAATATTTACCATACCACTGAAGACAATTAAACTGTGCCTGTTTATGCCCTGGCTATAATTTGGTCTTTACTTTCAATTTCATTAGTAAATTGACGCAGTTGAGAGCCAGTCATTCCTAACCAGATATATATTTTGCTGCTGTCTTGCTAATGTAGACTTTGAACTTCTGCCAAAATGCCTAGACCAAATTTAATTGAATAAATACTGGAATGAATCTGAGCTTGAATCATAAATTCATTTCTGAGGGAGCATCTCCCAGTACTAGCTTTCCTTTGTGCATGATCTTCTCTCACAGGTGACAGGGAGCCACCCTTTCTCAAATCCTTACCGATGGGCAGAAGCCATCTTCCCAGTCACCTCCTATATCTTTTCTCAATTCATGAAAACCTGTTCTCTCTGACAGTATATTTATTGCTACTCTTGCAGATATATGAACTATACCAAGCATAACCTGACCACAGATGGTATAAAGCTCACTTTAATCAATCTCTTGCTGTGTTCCTGGAATCAGAACTGGCCTGGTCCCAACTTCATAAGCTTGTTATGTCAATGCCCAGGCTTCACAAAACATCAGGTGCATGGGGCACTAATCTGTTTATTTTTGTGCAACAAGCTATAGACTGTTTTCACAACATAGCTTTCAGATGAGAAAATATTTGTTTGCTGGTCACTGATACTTTAGGAATTCAAGGGCCAGTAATATGTCCAACTTGAGTGATTCCAGGCTGTTTAGACTTGTCATTTTCTATCAGGTAATCAGATAATATAGACAGCTTTGATCTTAAAAAAAAAAAAAAAAAATTAGGTTTATTTTGTGAAAATCTTTGGTTAGAGATAAATATTAAAGCAGCAGGGATTGGCCTGACAACAAACTGGATAAGACTAGACTGGAGAGATGGAAGGTGGCCCTGTTTGGCATCTAGTGAGGGACCTGCTGGGGCAGAACCTGCCATCGTCTGACACCCAGCAGCAGGTGAGCAACAGGCCTGATTGCCAGAGGGTATGAGGGTATGAGCCAGAAGAGCAGCTCCCCTAGGGGCCCCTCCCGACCTCTTTATGGAGCATGGCTGGGAACAAAAGGACACAACTGAAATTCCAGCACTGCTTTGTAACACTGGGTTCTCGCTTGCCATTCAGTTTTGAGTGTTCTGACTACTTTCTGTCTCTTGACAAAGGCAACAACCGTGGGTTAACACATACATTTAAAATGTGACAAAGTTTTTCTAGGCAAGAGGTGGAAAACTTCTGCTCATTCCATTTTGATACTGAGCTAGAGTTGAACCCAGGCCTTAAAAATAGTTTTTGTGAGATCATTATTTCCAAGATGAAAATGAGGATGTAGCACTAGGGTCTGCAATGTGGAAGATGGAAAATAATTTTTCAGTGCATTGATTTTATTTTTTTAAGCAGTTGGTTGATGTTTCCCCAAGGTCTGGAAATTAAAGTAAATCATGGAGAAAATAGAGTAGTGAATAGAGATGAAAACAGACAATCTAATTCAAGCCTTAAATGAACACATCACATTCTTCTAAAAGCTATCCAATGCCAGTACAATTTACTTCAAAGATAATATCCCTTTCTGTAGCCATATCCTTGGATGGACAAAAAATTATATGTATATTATATGATACACCGAAAGTGACATCAAATTTCATACAGCTTTTAAGAAAGTATTCAAATACACAAGAATGCAAAATCAGGTTGAAAAAAATAAATATACAGAATACCATGTTTAATTGCTAAAAAACACTCTCAGTATACATTAACTGATTGTGTGATAAGGTATATTCAATTCTTTAAATGACTAGAGAATCTGACAATTTTGAATGTATTTTACTAGGTTTTTATTCAGGTCAAATCCCCATTAGTTTTTATAACTTGTAGGTTTCTGATTTTGTAGATCCAATCAAGGTACAATACAATATTTAAGACCTGAAAAAAAAAGTCTCTGTATAAAAAGCCTTAAGCAACATAAAGTCATTTGCACATGGGCTCTACTGAACATGATGATGACACAAAAAGATGGAAAATACAACTCTGTTGGAACAGCATCCTCTCTGTTGTGGTTTTCAAAAAGTCGGTTCAACACAGTTTTCTTGAATGGAACTTATTTGGCATGACCCTGCAAGATGATGAGTTCTCCTAACACTACTAAAATGCCACTCTTGGAAGCTGTATGATAAGGTTGATAGGATTCAGCATTTTTGAGATACTTAGGTCATCCTTGGATGCAAAGCAGTTTGAAATGTAGTCATTAATATTGCACAGTAGAACCTAAAAATTTCTTTTGGTGTCTGCATGGGTTTAGGTTGGTTGAGGAGGGACAATGCCACCTAGTTTCTTTGTTCCAGCTATTAGATTAGTTATGAACTTCATATGAAAACAGACTTTAAATGACTGTGCATTTTCTGTATAGTGGTTTCTAAAGCTCTCTTGGCTGTACTTAAAATATTGCCTTAGAGCATCCTTAACTACTTACTTTTTACCCAGAGTAATTAAAAAATAATGTACACTGGGCAAAACACAATCCTATGTTTGCTGTATGAAAGCCACAAAATGGCTTAATCTGATATTTATAAAAATGTGATTGTGGTACAACACAAAGTAAATTTTCACAAGACAATAGGGTTATTACTAAGAGCGATAAACCTCCCATCATATATAGAATATTCACAATGCTATGAATTTTAGGATTAATTATATCAGAGGGCTATAAAGTCAGAGTCAGAGAAGTGCTAGTTAGGCAGACTTTTTGTAATCCAATACAATTCTTTAATATACGACATCACCAGTATTTAATTAGGCCAGTAACATCTTTGCCTCAGAGTCTTGACAAACGCCAGAGATGGAAATTTCATCATCTGTTCCAGCACTGAATTACACCTTATCAAATTTTTTACATAATCACCAACCTCAGTATTACAAGCTTCAGTTCGTGGCAGGGCAGGCAACCTACTTAATCCCTAAAAAAATAATGGAAGAAGTCTTTTTGGTATGCTTTTCTGGAGACACGAGAGAGAAGGAAGTAATTGGAACCAGTGGCATGGATTTACCAAAGATAAATCATGTCTAACCAACCTGATTGCCTTTTATGACAAAATATCCAGGTCTGTGAATGAGATGAGCGCAGTGAATATCACTTACCTTTAGCAAGTCTTTTGATATTGACTTACACAATATTCTTGAATCCAAATTAGTACATTTCAGTCTGGATGGGTAAAAAGACAATTGGAGGGTAGTGGGCTCAGAGAGTAGTGGTTAATGGATTTGTGCTCTAACTGGAGGTGGCAAAGAGTGTAGAACTGTAGGGGTCTGCTCTGGTGCCTGCTCTGTTTAACACAATTATCTTGAAGAAATGACTGTGCAGTCTCCTCAGGCTTTCAGAACACACTAAAATGGAGTAAACAGCAGACACAGTTGAGAGCCATCCCAGGTGTCCTGGACAGGCTGAAAGTATGGTCCAACAGGAACCCCATAAAATTCCCCAAGGACAAATGCAAAATCCTGCTTATTAGAAAGAAGAATCCCTGGAAACAATATGGGCTGCGAAGAGCCTGGCTGGGAAGTAGCTCTGCTGCAAAGGACCTGGGGATCTTCATCAACAGCAGGCTGAGCATGAGCCTGCAGTGTCCTGGCAGCAAAGATGACCATTTGTGCTCTGGGTGAAATGAACAGGGGCACAGCAAACACATAAGGGCAGTTCTATTCTACCCAGCACTCAGGGGACCACATCTGGAACGCCGCACCCAGTCTTGGATCTCCCAGTATGAAAAATATTCTGAACAAGTGAATCAAATTTCGCAGAGAACCAGCACAATGGCTGATGCTGGAGCATTTGCTTTATCAGGAAAGGCTGAGGAAGCTGGACTTGTTCACACCAGAGAATGGAAGTCTTTGAAAAAGGCCCAATGGCAACCTACAAGTACTAACAGGGAGGTCATTGGGACCTTCACAGTGGTGCACAGTGGGAGGACAATGTACAGCATCATCAGTTGAAGCAAGAGAGGCTCAGACCAGACATAAGGATAAACTTTTATACAATGAGGGCAGTAAAAAAATGGAAGGGGTTGGCAAGGGAGGTTATGCAGTTTCCATCCCTGAGGGTTTTTGCACCAGACTGTGTGAAATCATAAGCAAACAGGTCCAATCTCACAGTTGACTATGCTTATAGGAAGTCAGCCCAGAGATTTCTTGAATTCCTCTGTCTATCCTGAATTATCTTATTGCCACTTGCTGAAACATTTGTTGAGAAGAGTTTTGCTTCCTCGTGTTTGTAACTGCCCTTCAGGTAGGTAATTCACTGTCTCTTAGTCTTCCCTCTGATGGTCCAAAAAACCTCCCTTAACATCTTCCTATAGACTTTTTTCTCTAACCATCTTGGTAGATAACTTTTAATCATGCTTAAGAGCATCACTTTTCTTTAGAGACAGAGACATTGTTAAAGACAGTTAGACATATTTCTTTCCCATTGAATTTGTGTCCAATCTATGCAATTGCCTTTCACCTGATCACCCTTCTCACAGATGCTCCAACCTTTTCCACAGCAATGCTCAGGAATAAATCCGCATATCAAAATAATCAATCAAAATATAATGAGATGATGCAAGTGCTTTGGACATACAGATATGCAAATATTTTTCCTAGGCCCAAAATGAAAAATTAAACTACTAATATGAATTCTCCAGGGAGTCAAAAAGAAGGACATGTGAAAATAAAGATAAATGCAGAAAAATAGAATTTTATCTCTGATGGCAACATTTCAACAACTTTAGTGGAACCAATATTTCATCCACTTTTTCCAAGAACAACTTGTTCTCAGAGATCACCCTTAAATTTCAATACTCTGTTTTGTCAATAATAAATTGCTCTTGATCTTGTCCATTTCTGGTTTTGCTGTCTGATAAGCATTATTACACATCTGCATACTAATCTCTTCTGCTCATAGGAGAAGAAAAAATGCAGTCTGTCTTGGTTGGAAAATGGCATACAGAACATGTTCAGCACTGCACCCAGTTAGACATTTCTGTGCTAGTGAATCACAAGAGTCCTCTGTTTATCTGCATTTCCTGGGTCATTCCTTTCCTCTGGAGCAGTACTGTATTTCAGGCATTGACCTAAAGACCTAGCAAAAAACCTGCCAGAGTTTATTGACATCATACCTGACACATGGATGTGATGTGTATTAGAAAGCAATTTCTCTCTTAAGAGACCACAGAAACTGGGGTTTTTGGTGCCTACAGAAACAGTTGCAGCTTCAAAAAGGCTCTTCATTTTCAAGGAATAGGCAGAGTAATATCTTAGTGCTGTCATAAAAACGAGTTTGTTGCTCTAACTTTAGTGACTCAATAACCTGCAACACCAGTACAATTCATCACACTGTCAGAAAGAAAGAACCAAGGAGGAGGGAAATAAAACATCATATTATATGGTAAAACCAGTATTTGCAGTTACCAAGGGAGTAGGATACCCAACTGATTGATATTTAAATATCAGATCACTAAAAATAGCTCAGTTAATAACTGTAATTTTAAAAAGCTTAATGATTTAATTTGATTTTTTTTTTTTTTCTGGAGAGTGATGTTTTGGTTTATCTCCACCTGTTTTAATAAGGAGTCTTTCAGTTAGGGCTCTGAGTGAATTCCAAGAATATTACTTCTAATTTTTGATTAATATCTTAAAATTATTATCTTTTTACACTAAACTTTTCTGAGATATAATTTCTGAGCTGATTTAATATAATGGGTCATGTTACTTTGTTTCTAAGCCATTTAGAGAAATGCAGCAGATTTAATCAGCTCTTCAATAAAAGAAATTAATGCAGTGTCACATGGGATGTTCATTAAACCAGGAATAATTAGAAAAAATAGAGGAACTGCATGGTAGGTAAGAAACTGACCAATGAAATCTGAAAAAGAACTGAAATTAGATTTCTCTTCATAGAAGAAACCTATTGGTGAAGTTCCTAAAAGGTTAGCCTTGGGTCTGATGTTATTTAAATATTTCATGAGGGACTTGGCACAGAAGTGTCAAGGTGATAATGAAATTTATTGATGATAAAGCATTAAAAAGCACTTTAAATACAGACTATCATGTGAGGATGAGTGAATGATTCTGAGGACTGGAATAAAATGTAAATGGGACAATATACAAAACACAAAATGCAGGGCCTGGCATTGCAGGCTAGATCCCAAATTATTCTTAGGGCATAGCCTGCTCTGTTTGCCTTCCATTTTAGTTGTATAAAGGCATGCAAACTTTTAGAGGTAGAGCTCACATCCATTTGGACAGTGGGGACAGTAGGTGCCTCTGAAGTCCTCATGAGTAACATCATATCTGCCTTATTTAGGTGCTTCACCTCACACAAATACACACTTGTACTAGAGATAAATCTTGCATTAGATATCTAAAATGGGGATGTTAGCTAGTAATCTAAGTTAAATCAGCTGTATTTAAACCCTAGGAGAATATTGATTTGACATGTGAGACCTACCAGTCTGGAATCTAAAATACAAATTAAGAGCCTTGATCTCTTACATTGTACATGATGTATTAGGCAATCCAGAAATTACACTGTTGAGCTAATGAACAAGTTAGGAAGGAAAGCAGGCCAAAATTGCTATCCTTTATATAGTTTAAGCAAGAAGCCTCACTGGACTTCCATTTCAAATAAACAGATTGAAGGAAGACGACATAGCACTTAGCACCTTAAGGGTTTAGGAGTAAAGCACTTTAACTGGAGATGGGTCAGGATGAACTCAGGTATAAGTTCTGAAAAGCGGCTGACAATGCCGGGATAGGTGATTTTTACACACACAGATTGCCTATACAAACTTGTATAAGTCAGGAAACTTAAGCTTTCTTACACTGGACTCTTATTCCTCTGTTCACAGGCATGAGGACATATTTATCAAGTCTGGAAGGGACAGATAAGATGGCACACTGTGATTGTAATTTCCTTATTTTTAAGTTGCAATTGAGTCTCACCAACTTTTTATCTTTTTCCTGCCCTTGCATATATTAAAAAAAAATTGGCTGGATTTCTGCAGCAGCTATACCTGCTCAGTATAATATAGCTTAGCCTGCCTTTCATCTGACACAAACAGCATACTGAATCCTATCACCTCTAACATTTTTCAAATGCTGTCAAGTGAGCCTTTTTCTGCCTAAGATTCCACAAATTTAAAAGGTAAAAGAAATTTTAAAAATTGAGGAATGTACTACTGCAGTTAGGAATATTTTGTTTACTCACCTTCGTTGATTATTTAAGTTTCAAGTGCTTTGACTGGTTTTTATATGTTTCCTGTGGATTAAAAGTTTCACTGTTGGTTTTAAGTGTTGAATCACTGTTGGTTTGTTAGTGACTTAATTGTTAGGCTGGAGGCACCTTTTACAAGGACACCAGTAAGGACTGCCCAGTGTAATTAAGAGCAATAAAACTTTGGGGTTTGACTGTTTGCTTATTTAGATAAATGAGTCATTGTTCATGATTTTTTGAGTCAAGAATGTGGAAATATCACACAATGCAAAAGATTTCAAGATACTAACGATGCCTTAGGTTTTAACTTTTATATTTTTTCCAAAATCCTGTACTGCTTAGTGTGTAACTCTGAGGTTTCTTGTAGCCTGTAAATATCTGTTCTCTCATTCTGAGAAGTCATAACAAAGCCTCTCCGGGCCTGCTCTTCAAGAACACCCAGACCATCCTAGACCCAAAAGTGTAAACTAAAAGCCTCAGGTACCAAGGTTTCGTAAACTCTGATATGCCAGCAAGCACTTGTGCTTTGTGCATGGTACTGCACTGCATAACATCCTTTTCCCCAGGTTTGTGGAGCTTTGGATGACAAAACCGAACTCTTTTAGAATCTGGGCAAGTAATTTAGAATGTTAGTATAGGCATATCATCTCTTTTTGAGCTATTTGGGGAATCTACTTAGAAGGACGCATTTAGCTGCTGTCAAACACTTCCATGTGCCTGAATCTCTCAGTAAATCCAGCCCTCTGTCTGTCCTCAGGGAAGTTTATTACTTTTTTTGCAGCTCAGTCTGTGGTTGGTCCAACCTTGAATAGGAAAACACAACCCCATGGGAATAATTTAATTTAGAATTATTTGTCAATTGTTTAGTTTCCAAACTACTCTTCAGTCCCATTAACCATCCTCATTGAAAGCCTTCCAGACTGGAAGGAAACATCAAATTTCTACATGAACTGCTCTACAACTTTAAAACAGCAAAAGCAGGGAAAGCAAAGGAGACACAGGACAAATGGAGCCAACCTCATCACAGCTGCCATTCTCTAGACAAGAACTCTCTTTGAGATGTGTCTTTGTGACATATTAGCCACATTGAGACAGTTTTGAATAAAATTAGGAACCCACTTTGGTGTTGCCAGTTTTGCATTGAAGCTTTTCCAGTATTAGGTATATCTTGAGGCTTTAAACATCCATTAAAATGATCTGTTTTCTCACACAGCAAAGTAGGAAAGGTATTAAAAAATCTGCTGCCAGCATGAATTAATGACTAATCCAACAATGTTCATGCAATACCAGGGCAACTAAAATTATTTTTAACATTTTAAAATTTCCATTCAAAAATACTAGCCTACTAAAAAAACTACTTACCCACATTTTCCTTCTTTATTTCAAAGTCTTTATCTCCCTTGAAGATAAGCTATATTCCAACCCTCACTTGTTTTTTTTACTCAGAGAAATTATGTATTACATTTTAAGGCTCTAAATCAATACTGTAATGATATAGTGAAATGGATAGCTCATTCCAATAAAAATACATTAGTAGAAACAGACTGTAAGGTTGTTAACTCTTCCCTTCTCATTTCACATTATATTATGTTGTATCTATGAACACATGAGCACAACTATGAATGAGAAATTTTAAAACCGATAAAATCAAAGTTTAATCTATGTGTACTTAAAATAAAATTTCCAGCTTACATAAAATATAAAACTGTTTTCCAGAGAGAAGTTTTCAGATGCCATGTCAGGGGATACTTCTCTGTTTTCATGTGCTTCAAATATTTATTGTCAGCCAAAACATTACACTAGAACCAATGAGAATGGAAGCAAAGGGTGTCACATAAATGCTCTCATATCACAGCATGCCATCAGCATCAACAGATGTTTAATTTTTTCCTTTAGGATGGAAATATGTTCATCCCCATTGTGATGAGAATTTACCGGTATGCTGTTAGGTAAGCGATATTTTTAGAGTACTTCAGGTGAGAATTATCATTATAATTACATCTTGTGTATATGAAAGGAATATAAATTCACCATGTGTCCTTTAAATCATTTATTAATTAGACCAAGATTTTTAGGAATGCATTAACTTTTCAATTCAGTGTCATGAAAATCCAACACAGTTTCAGCTGAACTGTCTCAGTGGTTGATTGCTTCCATTAACTGAAGTAACTAATTTTGAAATAAAATATATTATAGTATCAATTTCTTAGTTTGGTAAACTAGATTAAATTCCTACTTTAAGGTTAGGTATTCTAGATACAATCCAGAAATTATATTAAAACCTTGATCATCTATTTGTGAAATATTAAAAAAATACTATTTACAATGGCATCTAGGATTAAAGTTTAATCTCTGATATCTTTCCATAAATAGCATTAACTGGAATAACTCCCTGAATGGATTTATATTTTGTAACAATATCTAAAATCATACCGAATCATATATATATTTGAAAATATATGCATCATTTTTTAATAAAGTAACCAAAAGAGGTATAACTGCCAACTTTAAAAAGCAAACAAAACAAGAACCTTCCATCATATTTCATGCCCACATGTGTCAAAAAGGATGATCTCTTTTACTATAAAAGGTTCACAGATAGGGGAGGTATATTTTGTTTGATATCGAAGTATTATGACTCTCTACAGCTGGATTTTAAAAGCTCTAATATTTAATATTTCACATCCAGCACACCATATATATATATTTTCATGGCAAAATATATATTTGGTCTATTTTTACAATATTTGGCACCATTTCTTTCATCCATCCTATCTGTCTACAATGGATCAGTTGTATGTTTCATTTAAGTGAGAGATTCCATTCAGTAAGGCTACCTGAAAAATGTGAATAAGCTGGGAAATGGGTACTACCACATTGTCAGCTCTCTTACAGTCTCACTGAGAGAAATGCAATCTCACTGTTTCCCATCAAATTTTAACTTGCCAGTGCTAATTTCCATTTAAAACACCTGAAGTTCCACTGGTGCTAATGTGGTGGAGATAAAATTAAAAAACTGCTTTGAGTCCCCTCATACAAATTAAGTAAAACCTAAAATTTCTAAGTAGTGTTAATTAGTAAGATCTTCCCTGATACTGTGAAGGCAAACACTGTATAATTTTGCTTTGATGTTATTCTGTGACTTACACTGGTAACCAGTTCTACCTAGATTAAATTTAGAATCCACAACACAGATAATCCATTTGTGATAGTATTCTATGAATATATGGAAGATTATTCTACATACTTCCTTAATATTGATTATATAGGATAAATGCAACATTTCTCACCTAAAATCAAATCAGGGGAAAATCTGAAATTCTGCTTATTTGTGCTATATTTAATAAAACAGATTCTCATCCCTTTGTGTTTGCACTAACTGCTTAAAGAATCTGCACCAAATTAATGTACTGTTAAATAGCTCACACTTGGGAACATCTGATATTGCTTAAGCTATTTATTTTGCACATTTTCAGAAAGTCTACATGCTCTAATAGCTTAGACATTAAAACAAAGTCATAGATGGAATCTGGTGAAAAAAATGAAAGATCTTGCCATCAGTTTAAAAAGGGTTTGATTTACAGTTGGCTAAATCCAGATTTCTTATTGGAGGATAAAGGTTGATTATTACTTCTGAATCAGAAGAGAAAAAAATCTTTTCAGAACTCCTATCAATGTTAGAAGGATTTTGGTCTTTGAAAGTCTGATTTTGAAAGTATTTGTAGTACTTACAAGGATTTGTCAGCTCATGTAACTCTTTTTGTAGATGTATTAGGCATGTTCATTTCTCATACGATGTCACTCTAGGTCACTCTGTTTCTTTCCTTCTGTCCTTTATATACTGTCGGTCTGCCAAGTCCATGCTGTTGTTCAGAGTTTTCTCTCCACTGTTCTCTCAGTCTGAGTTTACCTTACAGGCAATATTTTCCATGGGAACATGGGCAATTGCCATTGTTTGGCATTTTGACAGTCGGACGTGATCATGCTCAGCTGTAGATCTTCCTTGCTATAGAGGGCTGCCCACATTGCTTGGCATTCTCCTAACTGTGACAGAGTCTGTCATTTCTCTGATGGGGTCCAGATGACTTCAGGGGATAAAAATGTTTTTCTATCTCATCACAGCTTGTGTTGTTACCTGGGAAGATGTTTTGCTGAATCCAACACTACTAGCTAAGGATCCTTTTCTGTTTGTTTGCCCTTGTCATCAGTTTCTTGGATGTCTTTCCAAGGGATTATGCATGCCTACTGCTATCCATTATGTTTTCAGATTCCCAGATGCCACTGAACCACTAGAATGCTTCTGTAATGTGTTGCTCATTTCCTGACTCAATGTCAGATAGGTCAGAAATATATCTTTAGTTTTGTCATGACATATTTTGCCCTCTGGATAGACTTTCTCTCAGAAATTGTAAATAAATCTTCTGGCATCCAAATACTTCCTAAATACTGATCTGATCTTTTCCAGGTCTAGAAGAGAAATTGTTGAGGCTATATGTCTCCTGCAGTGTTTTTACTACTGTTTGCACACTTTTTAATTATATGCACAATAATCTTGCATACACAGATACAGATGATTGTCTATATTTGTCCAGTGTGAAGCATACATTTTTATTAGGTCTTCTCCTAAATCTGCAAGGGCCACCTCTACAGCTCCCTCAGTAAATTGGCATAGTTGTTCCTTAAGATCTGTCCATCTATTCAATATCCTTCTTAGCATTTTCAAGAAGTATGGGTATGCTAGCAAGCTGATGGGATCAGTATTTTGCTTTTCAGAGCTATCCTCTAGGAATCTGGTTTGTGCCATCATGCCAACAGTTGTAGGAAGCAAAATGTTTTCAATTAGAGGAATTTTACTTATGTTTTATTGGCAATTAACAGAAACTTTTGATTACAGATTCATGTATTAAAAAAAAAAAAAAAAAGGAAAACACATAATTAAAAACTACTATTTTCCTTTCCTCTCCCCAGGCTCACCTGCTTGTTGCTGCCAGTTAACACAATTCCAGTTTTTGAGACAGTTTTACATTGTCTTAGCCAGAAGACTTTATGTACATATACTGGGGCCAGTGATGCTTCTGAACATGTTCCAAGGCTATTTTCAAGGCCATTACTTCTGCAAACTGACTAGAGCCTCCAGTCCCCTCACAGGTGGCAGCTCCTCCCATGGAGGGATTCCAAGTAGCAGCTCACCACCTCCTGATCCCTGCTGTAATTTAACAAGATCTATCTGTAAACAAACTCCATTGTTTGTTTACAGCACTTAATTCATCATATGCTGGGGCTTCAATAACCTGAGGAATTTGGTTTTCTCACACTGTTGATTTACTGGCAACAGACTAATAAACTCACCTAATCCCAATCAGGATCTCGAGCCAGTGCATATTTACTGGGTAAAGGTCAGCACATATTTTTGCTACACAACAATAGTTGTTCTTCTACCAGTGGGTTTTGAATCCTTGAACAAAAAATTCAGGGCAGATAGTTTAGGGTATAGTCACAGTGATTGCTCTGTGCCTAGCACTGCAGTGGCTTGCATAATGTCCTCAACAGCAGCATAAACCTCTTACTCGCCAGAAATGTTATTTTGAATCTTTTGTGGCCTCAGCTCTTGAATCCCAACAACTTTCCTTGCATTTCTTGAGGAGCTCATTACCATAAGTTCTTACTGCTGCTGTCACAAGCTGCTGTTTTCTCCCGTGTTGGAATATGACCGAATTTTTACACCTCTCTTTCTGGATCAGTACTAATGCTACCTCCTGCTTGACCTGTTCAAAAGTTCAATGCTACTTCTCTTCCCTCTCAAAATGGCTCCTTTTTTTTTTTTTTTTTTTTTTTCTTCCCACATCACTATATAAAAGTTTGGTCAGTTGCCTGTAACTGAGGATGTGTGAACACCAATATGTATCAATGATCAAGAAGGCATTTTTGTTGATTCACCCCTGTGAAAATATAATTGAAAAAGGGCAAAATCCCCCAAACAAGTGGTCCCTGAAACATTATTTAAAAATAATGCATTGCTGTTCTAGTTTCTGAAGAGGTAAGGTTCTCTAGAAGCTGAATCTTTCCATAGTTCCACTTTGCTTTGCTCCAAAGTAGTTATTTGTGCACTAATCAGACACTCGTCGTGACTCTGGGTCTGACAAGACAGCCCCTTGTCACTATGACTAACATAACAACACTTTAGTTACATTAACTCAGTACAAAGATGAAAACACATAAGGTTTCTAAAGATAAATTGATTCTTTATTAAGAAAATTCTTGTTAATTTATTTAAGTTATGTACAGCAAAAAGTCTAGCTGTAAGTAAGCTGCTTGCTTTCTTCCTTCAAAAAAGTATCCTGCCACAACCCCTACTCATCTAAGTCTAATACTGTTCTGGCCACAAGCTAACACAAGTTTATCAACATGTTTAACCTTGATGCAGACAGCAGAGACCAGTTACCTTCTGTCCCTGTATGCTTGTGTGTTGTTGTCAGTTCTTACTGTATTTAATGTGCAATTCTTTAAATATCAATACTCAGAGATAAATGTTTTCACTTTTATGATGCCTGCAGAGAGAAGTTGAGTAACATCTTATGGCCACAATACAGCAGTAACAGGAAGGATGACAAAATGCTTACAATGAAGAAGTAATTTAGAAGTCTAATTTAGAAACCGCTTCTAGGACAGACAATGGTGAGATGAGGAGTATGAGTCATGTAGCCCCCACATTTGAACATTTTGCTGTATAATTCATAGTGCTGCCCAAAGTCGTTAGGTTGAAAGGTTGTTAGTTGTTAGGTGTTATGTTTCAACAGTACACTGTACTGTTGAAAGGCTTCTTGTGTCTGATAAGTCAAAATACTTAGCAGAAACTTCAGGAAGTATGGGCAACAGCAATTAACTGATACTGGTATATATGCATCTGTGACAGTTTAAAATGTTGGGAGGTCCTTTTCCAAACAATTTCCCAATTATTTTGTTCTCTTGTCATGCAGATATTGATACCTAAAATCAAAGCACATTACTTTGCATCCAGCTGGATATTTATTTGTCCTGATTTTGTATGGGGCAAAAAAAGTAACTGGAGATGAGGAGGGAGATATATGTAGTGCTCTGGCTGCATTTTCTCTATTCTTCCATTTAATTTGTATTTCACACAATAACCTGTGCCAGGCTTATCTGGGAGGTTAGAGCAGAAGTTCCACTGATACTTCAGCTATAATCCCTTTCCTTGGGAGGGATAACATTTGGACTGCCAACTCAAGCAGTCTTCCTCTTGCAAAACTCCTATTAAGGACAGTTGTGCATGAGGTCAATACACATCGCACCAAAGAAGATATGCAGATCACCCCTCTCCTTTACCAGACACACTGTTCTCTTTCTTACACACCCACCAAAAAGATCAGCTTGTGTCTCAATATTTTGTAATATGTTTCAGAGTACTTTGAATGTGAAAGACAATGAATAAAACCAGATGTTATCACATTTAATCATTGGCAAAAAAGAATAGGGGAAAAAAAGCCAAGGTAAGAATATAGGATGGTATAGAAAATCATTTTAAACTTCCTTGTCATCCATTCGTTAAGATGAGATGACAAGTTTTAGTCTGTAGAGATAATTGTCTCATTAAGAGGTAAATTCAGATAGCATTGTTCTATGGACTTTTTTCTTTTTATTACTATTTTAACTTAGTGCTATGAACAGAAAAGGGAGAAAATCAAAACTTAAAGCTGCTTTACCTGTTACTTTGTTCATCATAATGTACATACTTTAGTGAAAATATAACAGAAATACTAAAGTTAGTTCCATTTCATTAGCATGACACAGCTACTTTCTACCTTGAAAAGAAATCTGTATACAAAGTGAAATGAGCATTTCTTTTAAAACGAACATGCACAATTCTTTTCAAGGAGAATCACCAAAGTCACTGGTCATCCAAAGTGACACAGTCAGTGGATCTAAATCAGAGCAACTTGCTCAGAAATATTATTTTTTGTATCATTCTGACATTGCTCTGCAAGGAGTTTGGGATAATAATGTTATTTTATAGTGGACTCGAGGCCACTTGATTATAATGGTCCAAGCATATCCATTGCATAATTCAAAACCTGATTGAAAAAACTTTTTAAGAAATTGCTAGTATTTGTGCCTTTCTTTTGGGAAGTAATAGTGGAGGCCGATCAAGAAAAAAAATAGTGATTTTTTTCATTCTTTTACTTACATTACATTTAAAGAATTGCCAAACAATTCATACTAGAAAACAGAAATAAGAAGCCAGAGAATATTCCTTTCATAACTTTTAATGACATGAAAATGTGAAACAACAAGTCTTAAAAAATAAAAATATTTTAACTGTTGAGATCGGACTTTTTACCATGCCAAGCCATTCAGAGCCCAGTTATATTGCACTGGTAGTTACACATTTTTAGAGCAGTGCATGTTGGTGAATTATCTGTCTTTGTAACTGATTTACAGAACCTTGGAGGGCTGCATAAGTAAAGGCAGTGCTTTGTAAGATCTGGACATAGAAAGTCACACTTTGGACATCCTCTGTATCTCTCTGGGTTAAAGTTTCACCCCACATTTCTGATCTTATTTGTCTGGTTCCATGTGCCTTAGACACAAAAAGCTGGTCATGGAAAAGTGATAAACCTTTACAAAAATAAGAAAGTTGAGGGGTTTTTATTTTGGCAGCAATAAACTACAGGAACTTGTGAGGAGCGTTAATTACAAGAATTCTTGAAAGAATTTTCTTAATATTTCAGAGTCATCTCATCATAGATACAGCTTCCTGAAGAATAATTCTAAAGGAAGGATTTTGTAAATATCCTAATGGCATTTCTTGCCTTAATTTTCTGAAGCAAACTAATTGGTAATTCCTGTGGAGAAAAGGAAGACATTAAAACAAAAATTCCTAGAGTAATACTTTACCTTATAAAGAAAAATGTTTCCTTCTACTTTTTCATTTAAGATTTTTCTATTGGCTAGGATAGGTACTTGAGAAAACTTATGTATTTCTTTTCAGACAAAGAAAATTAGCAGAGATTCTGATTCAAGCACAAAACTGGATCACAAGCATCCTGTCTATGATTCACTGCATATTAGTTCTAATTTTTTAGAAATCCATTATTTAATAATCTTACCACCATACATAATAGCACAATTTCAGACTTCCAGAAAGTCCTATACTATGTAGAGAAGGCCTATATATCTGGGCTCATCCTCAGAAAGAAAAAAAATAACAATTTATTCTAAGACTATTTTATTATAGTTATACCCATAATTACATCTATGCTTTGGCTTCTTATATAATCTGTGTAGAAATTTTCCTCCAGAGGTAGTTCAGCATGCTAAGTTAAAGGAGTAGCACTTCTCACTGACAAAGGAGAAAGCTGTGGAGATTATCCTTTTTTCTACTCCAACTCCTGGCAAGTTTTAGCAACTCCAAAAAAAGAAAGCCCACTAATCCACTTAAAATTGCCTTATAAGGGATACTTGGTAGAAACCTAAAAATAACTCAATCTTCTAACAGAAAATTCATAGGATTATATATTGTTTGTGCTACCTGGATTGTGATCTTGGTTAGAGTACTTAAGATCCCTTTAAAAACATGGTGAAAATAATATTTCTCCTAAGTTGCTGAAGGATTAATTCAAAAAGCTTCCATATGCAAAAAATAAAGGCTCTGAGTTTACTAAAAGTTCACTCACTTATTGAGGTGTCCACAGAAGAGGATTTCACTTGCCTAAGAGAGAATATTGCCTTTTGTTGCTGGCATGACACCTTCCTACCAATTCTGCCTTCCTACCATGGGGAGTGAACCTATAGATTTACAGTCAGGAGCATATACTTCTTGAGAGATAAGATTTCACATATCATTTAAGAGTGTTCTTATAATGAACCTAGTTTTGAATTTATGAGAACACAGTTACAGACAAAGATCTCATTGCAATAAAGTATGGGGTTTATTTAGGCTGCGCCATACCTGGATCTACAACGTAATGCACTGGACAGGGTGGTTTAAGACATATCTATAAGGTTAAGAGAACAACATGTGTTCTCAGCTGGATATGGGATTTATCTCTTCAAGGTTATAAATCCAGACCTGTATTATTCCTGAAAGCTTTACAGTCATTATTAGTGAAAACTTGCTCAAAAGCTGATTGCCAAGGATCAGAAAGGAACAGCTGCTTTCTTGGGGCCAGGGGCTGGGGCCTTGACAGCAGTATTCATTGCATTAGGTAGAACATGTCTTTCCTGAAAGATTAGTCCATCAAAACTTCACTTGGACATTCTGGAGATAAAACCCTTCTAGGCTTTCCAATCTGAGTTTTCATATTTAGATGTGTCAGTTTTTTATTACATTCATACTACCTAGAGGTGATTAGGATAAATCAGAATAGATGCAGATCCAGTGATTTTAAAAGTCCAGTACATTTGGGGGGAAAATGGGAGAGGCTATGGACTTATCTTAACATTTACCCAGGTAAAAGGAAAAGATGGCTTCATATTCTATTTCCCTTGCTTCCACACACCTATCAGAAGGCACAAGGAATTCAGGAGCTCTGGCATAATGGGGCACCTAGGGTGTGCCAGAGAGAAGGCTCAAGCAGAATATATTCCCCCATCCATCTACTGCAACAGTTAAGACCTTCTAGCTTACAGTTTCTTGTGTGAATTCCTCTTGGAGCATATATCAATGTTACTTTATCTTCAGGATTATTTCAATGTTACTACTAAACAACATTTACTCATCATCTCTGACATCACATCCCAGGCATTTTAGCAGCATCTCCTTTGGCATCTGGAACTTACTTCCATTTAAACTGATTTACCTGTAATTTCATATGCATGCTTATTTCCTTAATTTCAGACTTTGCACGTAAGTGTATGTGCATATAGCAACTAGAGATATCATTAAAGCTTGGTTAATACTAGGATGAAATTTAAAGAGAGATTTTATTTCTACTTTTATTGCTCCAAACAATTTGCAAAATTAGTTTTATAACTAAACATAGACTAGCTGGATTTGTTGTTGCCCAATAAATGCACACAATTATTTTTCTCAGAAGAATTCTCTAACATGTGACTTTTGTTAATGTTGTCTTATATAATTAATATATATTTCCTATCTACACGTCCTCTGCCTGAAAGGCCTAGATCTCTGCGAGATCTGACGAATGCCACAAGTATTATTTCTTTAAATTCCCTTAGCTGCTGTTCCCAGGATTCAAAGGTAATGGCAATTTTTCCCCGGAGCAAAGCATTCTGTGTGTAGGACAATTTTCTTATAATACCAAGCAGAATAGCACTTAGACAAAACTACATATAGCCTTTATAAAGTTTAAAAATTTAGTTCTTGTTTTCTCTGTTAAACATCATTCAATCTTCAAACTAGCAACATTTTGTTATGGAAGGCTTTGTTTGGAAATTAACTCTGCAACAGTGTTGTCACAGTTCCTGAGTCTAACAGGTCTTCAAAGTACCCATGAAGACATAAAGATGATTTCTCTTCTAGATTTCTCTTCTTTTTTAAGGTTTGACTTTTGTAGACAGCAGACAACAGTCATGCAGGGAATAATAATAATAAAAATAACCTCTCTGGTGCTCACTGACTCTTGGACTGTATGGGCATAGTTTGCAAAGAGCATCAGTTGCTGATTCTCTTCTCTAATTATGAACTGACCAGTTAATATATCAATTCTTACCTGAAGCCTAAAGAAAAGTCTGATTTTTTGGCATGACAATAGAGGGCCGTGTGCTACATGTACATGCTAAAGCATGTAGTGTCTTTTGTGGTAATAGGCATCAAAGCAGAAAGATCTAGGTGAAGGACACAAATGGTGTGTTTAAAAGCTTATGTTAGCCACTGCACTCCAATGAATGTTACAGAATTACAGAATCACAGAACAAGCTGAGTTGGAAGAGACCCACAAGGATCATCAAGTTCAACTGCTGTCCCTGCACAGCATCATTCCCAAGAGTCACACCACATGCCCAAGAGCATTGTCCAAATGCTTCTTGAACTCTGTCAGGCTGGTGCTGTGACCACTTACCTGGGGAGCCTGTTCCAGTGCCCAAACACCCTCTGGTTGAAGAAACTTTTTCTAATATCCAATCTAAACCTCTCCTGACACAGCTTCATTCTGTACCCCCTGGTCCTATCACTGGTCACCAGAGAGAAGAGATCAGTGTCTGCCCCTCCTCTTCCCCTCATGAAGAACTTGCAGACTGCAAAGAGGTCTCTCCTCAGCCTCCTACAGGCTGAACAGACCAAGTGACCTCAGCCACTCGTCATTCAGCTTCCCCTCTTCCTTCACCATCTTCATTGCCCTCTTTTGGACACTCCCTAACAGCTTAATGTCTTTCTTATATTGTTGTTGTTGCCCAAAACTGCCCTCAGGACTCGAGGTGAGGCCACCCCAGGGCAGAGCAGAGCAGGACAATCCCCTCCCTTGCCCAGCTGGTGATGCTGTGCCTGATGCCCCCCAGGACACGCTTGTCCCTCCTGGCTGCCAGGGCACTGCTGACCCACATTCAGCTTTCCATTGACCAGGACCCCCAGGTCCCTTTCCCCAGCACTGCTTTCCAGCATCTCATTCCCCAGTCTGTCTGTACATCCAGGGCTGTCCCATCCCAGGTGCAGAATCCATCACTTTCCCTTGTTCAACTTCAAATGGTTGGTGATTGCCCAGCCCTCTGATTTGTCCAGGTCTCTCTGCAGGGCCTCCCTGCCTTCAAGGGAGTCAACAGCTCCTCCAAGTTTTGTATCTGCAAACTTGCTCAGTGTCTCCTCCAGTCCTGCACCCAGGTCATTTATGAAGGTGTTAAAGAGCACAGGGCCTAAGATGGAGCCCTGTGGAACCCCACCAGTGACAGGTCCCCAGTCTGATGTCACCCCATTCACTGTAACCCTTTGTGCCTGACCCCTGAGCCAGCAGCTCACCCATCACATGATGTGTTTATCCAGCTGTGTGCTGGATATTTTATCCAGAAGGATTCTCTGAGAGACAGCATTGAAAGCTTTACTGACATCCAGAAAGATCAACCGGCTCCCCGAGATGAACCAGGTGGGTTACCTTGTCATGAAAGGAAATCAGGTTTGACAAGCAGGGCTTTCCTCTCATGGAGCTGTGCTGGCTGGGATCAAAGACTGCACTGTCTTTCAGGTGTATTTCAATAACTCTCAGAATAATCTTCTCCATAACTTTACCAGGCACTGAAGGGAGACTGACAGGCCTGTGGTTTCTGGGGTCCTTGCTCTTGAAAATAGGGACAATGTTGGCCAGCTTCCAGTCAGCCGTAGCATCTTTCCAGATTCCTAACACTAATTTCCTATCATCAAGAGAGGTTTTGTGATGACATCAGCCAGCTCTTTAAGGATTCTTGGATGAACCCCATCAGGCACTATAGATTTGTAGGGATCAAGCTGGAGCAGCAGATCCCACACAATTTCAGGGCCGACTGGGAGCTGATCATTTTCAGTCATGGTCTTACTGGCTATCATCACAAACTTGCTAGATTTTCTTCATTCATTCAGAACTTGTGTTGTTAAAAATGTATGTGCTCAATAAAAGTTCACTGAAAACCAATAATACCTTACACTCTATTTTAATCTCAGTTTTATCAAGCTTTATCAAAACTGTACCTTCATGGATTTCAGCTAAACAGCAGAATTAATGAAAATATAAGAGATTTAAGAGCCTAACATTGCTTTAACACTTTTAAATGAATTCAGATTCTATGTTTATGAATGTTCTTAAAAAATATATTGAAACTATAAATAAACTTACTGTAGATTATTCACTCATCACTCATAATTCAGTTCTACACTTGACATATTCAAAACTTAATTTACTTATGTTTATTCTGACTTTTTATTCTGCTTTAGTTACATAACCAATAAATTAAGTCATTATATAAATAAAATAGGTTGCTGATAGTATAGATGTGTTTTATTTCATTTTGCAGATTATTTGAATGTTTAGCTATTTCACCAAAACGTTCACTATATCAATATGGACAGTTTTGCATTAGACATCTTGAAATATAAATGAGTACATTTATGCATACACCTGTAAAATGTTAAATCCATTTGTATAACTTATCCAGCACAAGTCTGCAATTGCATTGAATCCACCATTTTTGTACACTTTCTGTATAATCAATGGATTAAAATTAGGCTGTCACTTACTGGAGAAATCACTACTCATTTCATCAGATGTGAAACATACATGCTAGAAAGCTGCAGCAAAACTCTGAGGAATGAGGTGGAGAAATGACTGTAATATTCCTTCAGTAATATTCTTTTTGCCATTCCTTACTGAAAACATTTTTGAAATAAACTTGTAACTACTCTTCTATCTTTTCTTTGATTCTTTACTCATGTTTTCCTTCTCATACTGTAAGGTTTAGTGTAAACTCCTAAAGGATAGCTTTTAAAGACACTGGTAAGTCCTTCTAGTACTTTGCAGGTCAAAAAGGGATTCGATGATAAATATTTTATTTTTCCAACTTCTTTCTGTATGTAAAGGACATTTAACTAGTAGGACATGAGATTATTGTTGAGGATAAAGATTGAAGGGCTTAATATCTCAGGCTGAATTACACTAGGTAAATGGGGTCCCTAAAATTCTCTATTTACAAAACTATCCTTCTGACATTTCCCTTTCTCCTCATGGAGTAGAGGACTGGTGTATCTGGAGATATTTACCAGGGTGTTCATTTGTATGCCTGGAATAGGAAAACTGAAGAAACTGGACAATTAGCGTTCCCAGTCTGGAGTCAGTACAAACACCCTGTCACTTAAATGGTTTCCTGTGCTTTTCCTTATTCACTTAAATTTTTTTAATCAAATGAAATGTTGTTATTTCAGATAGATTAACAATTTTATTGCCGTCTAGTGGACTTGTTTATTTGCAATTGCATAAATTAACCTGAAGAGATTTTTAAAAACATATGCTCTGTAACATACAACAGTGAGTCTGAACCAGAAAATAACTTTGATTGAAAAATATTCCATTAATTACTTTTCATAAGGTATGTGCTGGGGATTATGAAATGCAAATTATATTGGAAGACAGGAAACTTTTTGCATTACATCAAACAATGAAAAAAGTCTGCTGCAATAAAGGTTTAAAAATCTACCTGGCAGTGGCACCAACCAGTCAAATACCTAGGGCCCAAAAAATACATCAGGCATGTAGTGACAGGACAAGGGGAAATGGCTGAAAACTGAAAAATGGAAGGTTTAGATTAGCTATTAGGAAAAAATTCTTTACTGTGAGGGTGGTGAGGCACTGGGACAGGTTGCCCAGAGCAGCTCTGGATGTTCCATTCCAGGAAGTGTTCAAGGCCAGGTTGGATGGGACTCTGAGCAACCTGGTATATTGAAAGTGTCCCTGTCCATGACGGGGGAGGTTGGAACAAGATGATCTGTAAGGTCCCTTCTAACCCAAACCATTCTATGAGTCTATGATTTCAGCTCTTCAGTAAATGCATTAATCAGTCTCCATAACTCTCAGACATTATTCATATTTTATTGTAGCTTCAATGCTTGGTTAAAGTTCTGAAATTAGTCAGCATGTCACACAGGTTCTATTGGGGACAGAGTGCAAGCCTTGGAAAACGCTCTATCAGAGAAAAAAGCAAAGGGTAACACTGAAAGGATACAAAAGAAAATATTGTCAGAAGTATGCTGGAAAATTATCAGGCCATGCATAAAACAGAAGAGTTTTTTAACTACTTTATAAAGAATAAAATTGAAGGGACTGTTCTGACAAAGACAGCTAAGGTGAATAAAGATGTAGATGCATTTTAGAAAGAAACCACTAGGGTAGGTACAGAACTTGCTGACTTCTAAAAACATTGTTTAATGAACCTATCTTGCCATTGCAAATTGCACTGAGCATCAATCTAGATAGCATAGCTAGACCTCTTCACATGTTGCCTTTATGTATAAAATGAATTATAATTTAAATATTTTAATTTGGAACAAGAATTAGTGAAATTCTCTTTGGGATAAAATATGTCTGCATTTTTTTACAAAATACTGAGTATTAACACGAGTCAAATATGGCTTCACAAATATCACAAATTTCCATGTTTCAGCATTTCTAATATTAATATAATTTGGCCATTTGATCTCTTTTAAATAACTGGTGGTAGTTGTTTTAATATTTGGAGCCCATCAATAATACTGATTTCACACAATAAGGAGCTACATAAACATTTATTAAATTATGCATAATTTTTTGAAACCATTTCTTAGCACATAGCAGGCTTGCAAATTTCACTGAGAGAGACTGATTACTGCAAATTCCATTGCTTATGCTTTGAAGTGAATTGGATTACTCTGGATTTTTACAGGGGCCTGGAGTACATTAACAGGCTTTAGCTACCCTAAGCAGCCTCACCTGGATCTTCACCCAGCCACTCCTCTTATGGGCATGGTGGTTTCATGAAGCTCATGCCAGGTCACACAGCCCTGCCCCGAGCTACAGTGAAGGCGTCCCTGAGCCCAGACCTGCCTCCTGGTGTCCTGGTCCAAGGGGTTCCTGCACACACCTGGAACATGCGCTGCAGTAGCCTTGTATCCAGCCCTGTGTCCTGACACTCCTGAAGGAATCTCTGTGTTCAGCCCACACTTGACCCATTATCCCATCGTATATGGGACTGTTGATAAATGCTGTTCCTCTCATGGCCCTGCCTTCCTGCCGTAGGGCTGTTCTTTTGTCAGAGAGGGCACCGTCCTGCCTGTGCTCAGCTCTTGGCTCCTTCTCTTCAACGGACAGTGAACCATTCTCTTCTGGACTAGACCAGACTCCTTTAATCAAGGGATTTTGTTACTCCCTCGAAAACAGGCACATAAACCAAGAATTTTTACCTAACAAATTTACATCAAGTATCAGCAAATTAGACACAAATTTATATGTGCTTGAACTGTGTTAATTGCTTCTAAGTTTTAAGGGCAGAGATGACTTCTACACATCAGTCATACAGAATTAGGGATAAATTTTTCTACGAAGTATTTCTTGCACCAATTTGAATATTTTTTTAAGCTGGTATTATTTTGCTCCTGTCATAAAGAAGCCTAATATATTCACAAAACCCAGCCATCACTTATAATCCCTTTTTGGAGTTTTAACTGCTACATTGTATCTGCAATTATAGAATTTGGCTGCAGATTGCATATTTTGCCAAGTATATTCTCTCAGCAACTGTTGATTTAGGCAAAAAAATCACAGTCAAAATCACTGTGAAAGAAGCTGAAACCTAAAATTAGACAAAGACAAATCATCCTTCGACTATTTGGTGCCTACCAAGGAGTTTTACCTCTGAGAAGTGTTTTACCTCTGGGGAAAGTGTGCAACATTAACCTGGTGGTGAAAAATGTGGGCAGATATACTGTATCTTATACAGCCTCAAAGAAGAATGCAAGGAAATCTGGCAAGTGGGTGCTTTGCCTCTTCCACAATAAAAAATTGAACAGTTTAAGTGCTTCACAGTACAGGTATCATCACACTGATATAAGTCATCATACACATTGGCTTCTAAGGATGAGCAAGGTGAGATGCGTGTCAGCCATGCAACAGTTCCATCCCTGTATTATTCCTGGGGTCAGATCAGCTACAAAGAAACTCTACATGCAGCTCATGAAAACAAGCAGCCATTTGGTCATAACTGTGATCCATCCTTAGGCTAGATAAAAAATGCCACTAAGGTGGATTCCTCATATTAGGGAATCTCTCTGCTATTCCAACTGAGTTTGAATTGTGCTTGTTTTGTTAAGAATTTCATAACATTC
Organism: Rhipidura dahli; assembly: GCA_013399225.1. Classification (NCBI taxonomy): domain Eukaryota; kingdom Metazoa; phylum Chordata; class Aves; order Passeriformes; family Rhipiduridae; genus Rhipidura; species Rhipidura dahli. The sequence continues at coordinate 211,461 of VXAC01001160.1, forward strand.
TATGAAATTGTAGGATTGACTCTATGAACAAGATTGATGCGATCCAGATTTACAGCAATATTTGTGAACAAGAATCTAGGGCTAGTTTTATGATAAACAAGTCAATAGGCAAATAATCAATAAACTGGGGGAACTCACATCTCTGGGTTGTAATTATATGCCCCTTTGTAATTATACATGTCCCTTTGAATTTCAGCGGACCCAGGATTTCCTGATTTCTCTTGCAAGGAATCAAAAATTCTTTTCTGTGCTGCACTGCAATTTTGCCTGTGCAGCTTTAACATATACCAGGCAATTTCCAGAAGAAGGATATTTTCTCCAAATTCAATCAAGCAGTAACAAAGTCTCATAGTTCCACTTCTTGATCTTATCCTGTTACTTTACTATTTCTTTATTCCATTGTTCCAGTCATGATATCCTCAGACAGTATCATTTTTCCTGCTTTCTCTTAGTGGCACTAATACCTCATCATTTACCACATCCAATCAATCTCTGGCCTACACTTGAAAATGATATTTCCCGCATTCAGTTTGACTTACCATTTTTTATCACTCATTATCTTTTTCCTTGTTCTTGTTGGTTTTTTCTTCTTTGGTTTGGGGATGTTGTTGGTGGTTGGTTGGTTGGTTTTTGTTTTGTTTGTTTGATTATTTTGTGGTTTTGTTTGTTTGCCTTTTTTTTTTTTTAAATTATTTTTCTGCTCTGTTCTTATTACGGAGAAATATGAAAGTGGCCTTCAGATGGATGTCACAAAGAGAATCTACCCCTTTGAACAGGGAAGATTGCTTCTTCCATTCACCAGAAAAAGGAAAATGTCACCCAAAGGGTGGAAGAACAGGCAGAGGCAGTAGCAGAAAACAGTGTAAGACTCTGATGTCCTTTTCCCATCTGTAAAAGTTAAGTTTAGACTGTACTGGTAACCATGGCTTTCAGAAAATGAGATCACTTCCCAAAGCTGAACATGCTGTAATTACATCACCACTGTATTATTGTCATCATATTCTCAGAATGGCAAGCTCATGTCATTCCAAGCAAGTACATTTTTAATCACTAAATGAAAATCTTTTAGTTCCAGGAGCTACAGAAAAATGTATCATCTGTCTGCAAAAATGAAAGGAGAGAATACTAGTGTTTCAAAAAGTAGTCCTATCAGTCAGCACACTAATGTGTTTCACAAAAGCCCCCAAAACTTCACATCATGTGGTGATCTTTCCTGACCAAGAAAAAACCAAAAAAAATATATTTAATGATCAGATTTAATCTATGTACTACAGAAATGCAAATATTTCTCTGTCCTAAATTCCTTGTGATGGGCTGGAACTAGTAAAATACTTCTATACATATTTAAACCCAGAACAAATACAGATTTGCTTTTTTTCTAAGGTTGATTGCATTATTTACCTGTAATTCATTAAAAAGATAATTAGTGGGTCAGTTATTTGGTCAATCTACCCTGCTTTCAGACAAGAGTAACTTGAAACATTCTTATTTTTTAACTGTTATGGCCTTTTTAGAGTAGCCTCTTCCAATGTTTACTTATTATTACAGTAAGGCAAAAAGTATGTCTAACCTAACTGTCTTGGGTTTAAATTAAGTCAAATTTATCCCACAGTGATGGCGGATAAATGTGTTCTTTTCATGATACTTGTACATTTTCATAGAGATGATTACCATGTCCTCTGCACCATCTTTCTTTCTAGGCTATACAAATCCAATTTTCAGTTCAAGACAAAAAGTCTTCTCATCTGTCTTTAAATCTCTGATCACTTTGTTGCTCTTTTCTGTTTGTTTTCTCTTAGAGATTGGTGCCCAAACCTAATTTCTAGATGAAACCTTGCCAGGGCTGAGGAAGGAATAAAAAATATCACTTGGAGCTGTAAGTTTTCCACAAGCCATTCCCAGAACAACATTTACCTTTTTTGGCAACATCTTATAAACCTTAATTATAAACATCTTATAAACCTATGGCACATTCATAGTTTTCTGTAGTCTTTCTTGTTTTGCTCTTCCTCCTTTTGTTACTGCCTATAGAATATCTTTGCAGTTTTGTCATCCCTTGTCCAGCAGAAATTTTATTCATCCTGAAAAACATGTCTGGTCTAACAAAATGTGAGAAACTTTCTAAAAGGTACAAATGTTTTCATCAGCCTTTGGGTCAGTGAGAGCTGAAGGTTTGAAAGTCTGCTAAAGGCCCCTCACCTCATAAAGCCCACTGACTACATCAAGAACGCGATTTTTCACTATGAATGTCTGGACGCAACAACAGTGGAAATAATATGAAGAGTAAGAAAGGTTTTCAGAGCAGTTAATAAGTTGGACAACTGCAATATCAGCCAATTAATATCAATCCTCTGTAAATTTCAGGTGATGACTTAGCAACTAAATAAACAGCAAATGCACTTTTAAAAACAATTATATATATTAGTAACTCTCTTTCTAATTCTACTATTTTTACTTTCTGTCATTTTTATTTCATACTTTCCAACACAGGACAATGAAATAGATAAAGTGTAAGCCTAGTGTTTTCCAAAATTCCTGTGGAATCAGTTTGACCACTTCCCATAAAAAAATTAATAAGAAGTAGTGTTCAAATCCTATAGGTTCCTTTGAAATTTCAATGTGAAAGTATGAGTGCTATTTTGAAGTTTCCCTCAAGCTAAAGGTCTAATCATAATTCTGCCTCTTCTTCAGTTATGCCTGAGTAAGAAAATGTGCACAGGATTTCTAATGGAAGACTCCTTCATAATACAGAAATACTGTATAGCCAGTTCTTGTCCTTTTATGAAGTGTCCTCCAATGCAGAAGTTAGAAGAAAATGAAATTGAGAAGACCAGACAAATCCAGGCAGAGGAAAGATAAAAAGCTCTGCATACCTTAGATTATGAAAGATTAGAAGATATATACATTAAAAATATATAATATTTTTCTTGGAGGAAGATAATAGTGCCTTACAAGGACCAGGTTGTATTTGTATTTACATTTTGTACAGAGCAGAATTGAGGTGGAAGAGGATGCAGGTAGGTGGGGTGTGTTGCAGTAATCTTCAGTAATTTCTGTATGTCTTTGCTGTGCTGAGTTATACAGGTCACACCAAACTGAACCAGTAAGACTTGATAAAAGTCTACACCATAATCTAACTACTTTATTTAAGCTCTTTCCAGAATACAGATGGACTTTTTATCTCACTTTTTTGCCAATGTCACTGTCACTAGGCTCCATGTATGCACAGACTTTTTAAAGCTAATAACCATCAGTTGTGCCTCACCTTTTTGTAGAATCACAGAATCATAGGATCAGATTGGCCTAGATTGGAAAGGACCTTAAAGATCATGTAGTTCCAATCCTCTGATCTTCCCATCTCTTTCCTTTACCAGTGTGCACAAGAAACATAATGAATTTAAACCTATTTTAGTAGCTCTACACACCTACAATATCAGCATATGTACAGATAGGCTTGAAATGTGACTCTTTACATGAGGCCATCCCCACCAAAATGCTAGAGTAATATTGTAGTACATCATCAGATGTATCTTTTTCTTAACAATGTACACCAGCACCTTCATCTTTTTCCATATATTTTATGCTAATTATTTAAATTTCTGTTGCTAAGGTCATGCCTGCCACTGGAATAGCAAAGAACAGCCAAGGTGGCCATGAAATTTGACTGATGAAAGAAGTTAACAGGGCAAAATTTGGTTTCAGCTTAATTACTTTAAAATAATATTCTGTCCTCTCCTTCTGGAATATAAATTAAAAAAACACCTGTAAGAGTAAGAAGAGAATGTTCACGGTGCTCTAATTAAGAAATACACTGTGTTAAAAACAGAGGAACTGAACATGCTTTAGTCAGAGGAGCCTGGGCACAGGAACACTGAGTCAGGTCCAAATTTGCATTCCCCAAAGATATGTAAAATCATCTGTATGATGCAACTAGATTCTGTGAGTGTGCAATACATTTTCAGACAGCAATACCCTGGTAAACATGTCTGCCCTACTATTCCAAAGAATTAATTTTCTGAATCTTTTCTTCCCTGCACCTTCCCAAATTTTTCACCTTGGGATGTGACTACAGTGTGACTATAAATATTCACCCACATTCTAACATTCTTGCACTTAAATGCCGCATTTCTAAGTTAAATGTTTCTTATTAGGCCACCAGCATTCAAGATAAAAAGCTGAAATTGCAAATGGAATCTTTATGCTGGTCTCATGAGAATGTGCATTATTTTATAGTCCTCTGATGGAACCACTTCTTCCCAAATGACAAATAGTTAGTCAATTATAGAAAAAGCATGCTAAGATAATCCTAACATGGAAGGCTGTCAATAAAAGGGGAAAACAAACAGACTGTAGTTGGAGGAAGAGAGATACAGAGAAACTGAACTCTCTGCGTGATTTTTCCTCTCTTACTTGAATAACTATTTCTATTGGATATGTATCTGTGACTTTGGGTCCATCCGTATTGCAGAGTTAAGTAATAAAAAACCTTAAGAAACCTCCTTTTTCTTGAAGGCTGGCCTCTCCAGATATAATTTCAAATGTGTCCTTTTAGAACACATTTTCTTTTGTTAGCACTGCCCTCCCTTCACAAGAAACATGCAAATTTTTTTTTCTCTGAACTCTTCTCTCAGCTTTTCTTGAACAAAAATCTCATAAGTGTATGGTATAAAGTAAAATGATCTTAAGGAGTCATATATGTCTGATGGTTTTGAGGGAAGTAACTCCAGTTCTTGGGCTTCTAAAACAGCAGAACTTATTTTTAAAACCTAAACTTTGATTCACGTGGAAATAAGTATGTAAAGAAATTATGTTGTCCCAGTAAAGATATTCTTGAATGTGTATGTCAAGCATAATAATTATTTTCTTTCCCAAGACTGAAGAAAAATAGCTTTAAGAGGTGCAGTGACTTCATTAGTGACACTGGTAATTAACACTGAAACTCACCAGTGATATTTAAATATTAACATTCCTATCTATTTTACTGGTATTCTTGTTGATGGATATATCCAATCCATCAGTGAAATTCCAGTCTTAGGTTTACTTTTGTCAAACACAACGCTATTTCTCTCAAACTCCAATTCCCAAGACTTATCTTTCCCTATGTAACACTTCCAATGTTCATTCATGCTGTAAACATACGGGGAAAAAAATGTACTAAGTGTGTTGAAAGATGAAAAGAGAAAATAGAAAATTCATTTTTGTAAACAACGAAACAAATGACACAGGTTCTAAGTACAGATGATATGGGGATGTTAATGAATAGACTAATTTTAAAAATGCCTATTTTAAGCCATCTTGATGTGGAATTTCCAGCTGGGTTTGATCAACACAAAACGTGGAATAATTATCTTCCATTTCAGATTCAAATTGATACAGAGCAATGGACGCCTTTGTATTTATGTTGTAGAAGCCAACTATTAACTAGACCTTTAAACACCTCTGAAACATACTTATGACAGACATCTGTTTGTGTCTTTCTTGACCAAAACCTTCAATATTTCTCAGAGGACCTGGTTACTTTTCAAGCTGTTTTGCTGTGCCTGTGTATTCTCTTAGAACTCCTCATGTCTTCCTCCTCAAATCTGCCAGACTCACCTGAAAATGCTCTGTGTTATTTTTTCTGTTTCATGTAGTGCATTCTTCTCTTACCTAACAGCAATATCAATCTTAAACACAGGACACCTCATAAAAATGAAGAAGACTGTTAAAATCTTACAACAACCACTGGACTGCCATTCAGTGAATAATCACCAGTCCCAAGGACAGCTGGACTACTTGTAAGCTTTTGGCTGCAAAGAATCCCCTAATTTGAGATAAATATTTTGGGGAATTGTTGATGGACTTGATACTTGGTTGGGTCTTTCTTGCTCTGCAAGACAGCAAAAAATCAGAAAACATGGAGAGAAGGTATCAAGAGAGGGAGAGAAAAAAGCAGCATGACAATTGCCACAAAGTGAAGAAAATAAGGTTTCATGTGAACAGTTGCACAGAGTAAATAAGTAAGAACTTGACCGCTTCAGAGCATTTTTTAACCTCTTTTTCACTAACCCAGTAATTACTCACATTCCCAAAAATGTTATTATCAAAAAAGAGACTTTTTAAAATTATTGTATACTTATTGATGTTTTTCTTCCAAAAGCCATTTCTCCTTGTCACTCTCTCTTTCAAATATATTTTTCTCAGTATTCAGCTACAGAATTCTATTTTCTGTACCTATTTCTCTTGACCACTTCTCCTGCCTTCAAGAGGAGATACCTGCTCTGCTTGTTGAAATGGGTGTTTCTACACAGACCAAAATAACTGAAAGCCTGACAAAAGCCTCACAGAGATTTTACTCTCAAAATAGCTCCCTGAGACAGAGAAATCACATTGCAGATGAGGAAATGAGGCTTGAGTTAGACTAACTTGATTCATAATTCCCTAAGCAAGCACCAGAGTAACCTAACCTGAGTTTCCTCTGCTTTGTGTAGAGTTGGACATGACTTATAAAGGTCTCATTGAACCTAAATTATTCTATGATATTATGGTTCTATGAATTAGAAATTCAATTTAGAACTTCCTTTAAAAAATGTAAAATTTATTTTCAGATTTTCACTGTCTCTTTGTCAAAAACCCCAGCCCCTGGTGAACCAAAATATTCTGAAATATTACTGACTTTTATGACTCAAGGCATTTTCGTTGTGATTCTACAACTATGTGTGAGGTTTTACACTGTCATTTCTTGTTATCTTTACTTAGGTTCTTTATAAAGCCATTGATAGAGCTGCAAGACAACACAGTAAACAGCACTGACAGTGAAAGTTCAGCTCTACTTCCCGACAGGATAACCTTACCTACAGTGAATCTTGGGTAAACAGATATCTGAACACAAGCAACATGAAGGTGACCCTGACTGGAATATATGTTCAATGTAATAATCTCTCCTATGCTGTTAAACTTGCTCATTGCCTTCACATCCTGTAGGACCTTTCAGGCAGTCAAACAGAATTCATAAGGGCACATCCACGGAAATCTCATTCCACTAGTAAAAGGTAAGGCATTTATAAAATCTTTTCCAAACCACAACTAAACATAACAGTGTGAAATACATGATATCTACCTTCACTCTTTGTGTTTTGTTTTAACTTGTAATGAAGCTCTCTTTTTTAAAAGTTCCAGCTGGTACTGTCTGCAGCTAAGCAACACAAAGCACAGAAAGGACAACATGTAATATTTTGATTTTTTTTTTAATTTATCATATGAATTTCTATTCATAATTGGTAAACAGAACAGTGAAAGATTTTTGCCTTGTGTTCAGAGCTGGACATGTGAATGTATCATGTCTATGTCAGATTCTGGTATTTTGCAAACCTGTGACTATAGTCATCCATAAAAAATATATTCTAGAGTCTAAGAAACTGATGGTATATGGGCTGATTGGTAACACAGGAGAGAGAGAGATCTCTTCCTGCCTTTTTTAAAAGGGTGAAAGTTTTAGAAGTAAAATTTTCAATTTCAGTTTTTCAATTTTGCGTCCCTACAAACCAGCTTGCTGCTTATTAATTACTGCTGGTAACTGCCATAGGCAAGAATATAAAAATCATATGGGTATTTGATAAACATGAAAATCTGTAAGATGCTTATAAAGTACATGACTTGAATGATTCAAGCACTTCAACAAACACTTCCTATTTCTTTCCTATTTCATTATTCTGCTTTCTTCTTTCTTTACTTCTTTACTTACCCTTTCATCTTTGTTGCTTTTTTGTATTTTCTTTAATCTCTATCATAATCCCATACACACATAAGTACAAACAGTGCTCTGTATGGAGATTTAAATTCTTTTCAATGTTTTTTTCCTTCTTACATGTCTCATGAGGCTCTGACCCTACTCTTGTATGTTTCTGCCCACAGCTTACTCATAAATATTCAAAGCCCTTTCCCATCATTGCTGGCATTTCTTCACTCACACAAGCATTCCTGAATGATATTTTTCACTTCAAATACCTTCTCTGTCCTTCATATGCCTTGTCTTTCCCTTGGCGCTCCTATTCATACATTGCTACTCTCTTTCCTTACCAATCTCTCTACCCGTGTGATCTTACTCTCTCTTCCTCAAACACACTTCAGAAATACTCAGGTGCCTTTGTTGTCCACTATTCTACTCATACCATTGCTTTTCTTCTTCTTTCTTCCAATGGATACAGTGTAAAGGAAGGAGGTAGCTGTATTTATGGCCCTCTGCTTTTCACAATAAATAGCCACAGCAGTCCTGGCAAGGCAAACAAACGAAATTCCAGTTACAGTAACTTATCTATTTTAACTTCCGTTTCCATTTTTGGATATTGCACTAATGGCAGACTCTATATAATAGACTGGCAAACATAAAGCTAGTGTTCACTGAGGGCACACACACAGTCCCTTAGGGAAAGAGGAAAAACAAAAGGGACAGTATAAAGTTAGTGTTTCCTTCACACCAGTTACAATGATGAATTCATAGTAATAAAAGGAAAGAAATTACTCAATTGCTTTTGCTAGAAGTAAAAAAGTTTACTGGATCTCATAATACAATCCACTTCCCTAAGAATAGAGAGGTTAACTACAATAATCCTGCCTATCAAACCTATATATGGCAGAGATTTCAAACTTCCGCTAGGTAGGTATCTTGGCCCAAATGCTAAATTTGGAACATTATTGTTCCAGTATGTATGAATATATATATAATTCAGTATATAAACCGTAAAATTTTAGAAAGTTTTGTCCAACATTGAATCTGAACTTCATAAAGTTTATAAGTTTAATGATATAGATGATGTTTGTTTCCTAGAAAGAATGAAATATTTCTGTCCTTTTCATAGCAACACTTACCACATAAAGACTTTCTATAATCTTAGATTAGTGTTCTTTCAAGTTCCACACCCATATCTAACTTTCTACATGTTCTAGTATTTTGTAATTTTCCTCTGGACTGTCTTCAGTTTGAGTCCAAACACAGCTGGCTTCATCAATCCCTTGCAGAAAAATAATTTGTCCGGTCAGATGTACTGCACACCTATTAATACACTCCACAGTGAGGCTGTCTTTTTTCTTTAATGGTAGCACATTGCTGACTCATATTTACATTACAGCCCCCACGCTATTTTCTCAAGTGCTGTTATTTTACCAGTATCCTTCTGATTTTACTTTTAAATTTTTCTTCCCAAATATAATTTGCGTGAGTCAGTATTGCGTTTTCTCTTGCTTTTTCCAAGACATTTCCTTAACTTGCGCTTAATTGTTCATTTCTTTAATTTGACTTCCCGTATTTGTCACCGAAGTGCCAACAGGTCCTTTTAGCTTGCTGACAACTCTGCATTGCATAATCTCACCATCCACATCACTAACAATCAGAAGAGCAGAAAATGCCTTTAGATCAAGCATTTAACATGAAAAAAGTATATTACACAAGGAATTCTGCTTAAACAGGATTACTTTTGGTTAGGCGGATTAGAATTTTTTCAAATAACTGCCTTACTCTTAAGATACCAAATGGTGGACAGCCCAATACACTCCTACACTCTGCTACTAGGTGCTGTGAAAATTGTGCACATCTAACCTGCATGTGTTTTTATTTCAGCCAATAGCCTTGCCTATCAGAGTGTGGAAATTTCATGTCAGGTCTGTCTTTTACTTCCAGTTCATCCCATATAATTATCACGTTATCTTTGGATCTTTATTGATAATGAAACAAGTAAAAAATATGATTTTTTTTTGATTTTTTTTTTTTTTAATCAATAAGCTTGGCGTTTTGGGGTTTTTTCCCCTCTCTTTCGGGCCCCCCCCCCCCCCCCCCACACCACC